>VXCM01005010.1:35402-60246 GCA_014773175.1 Lucifuga dentata
GGGGGGGGGGCTGGCTGGACTTCACCTGCACTTTCTTTTCAAAGCTTTGTGTCCACAATCTCACTTCATTTCTTTCCTGACATCTTCATACGCTGCTGTCCATGCATCAGCGCCCTGCCCTCCTTCCACTGTCTTTGTCTGTCTTTGGTCAGAAATAGACAGCAGCCGCGGTGTGTATGTGTGTGTGTGTGTGTGTGTCTAAGATGGAGTTCAACATAAGCAAGTCCAAATGTATAAGAAGTGCAAAACTGCACATGCAAAACACACAAACACACACACATACACACAAACACACATACACACACACACACCATTTTACATGTTCACAGATGCAGCACACACACACATACATATGCTATTTTTCTTTGTTGCAAATTAGCAGTCCCTCACTTGTTCTCAGTCCCTCACTTGTTCTCTTCCTTCTGTGATGTTTTCATTTAGCAAAGCAAGATTATAGTCATCAGAGGCCTGGCTTTATCTTTGTGTTTTAAAAGGGAGGAGCAAGAGGGAGTAAGGGAGCGAGGGAGCGAGGGAGCAGGGAAAGGAAAGGGAGAGGATGAGGAGCAGGAGGAGAAGCAGCTAATATAATTGCAGCTGGCTTGTTTAAATTGTCCCTGGTGTTTGTGTCGGCCGACAAAGGGACTGAAGCTCTGCTGTGCTGATCAGCAGCTCCTTTAGCTCCACACACACACACACACACAGCCACAATAACTCACACAGCATGTTCGACCGCAGCCAAGCTGTCAACAATCACAACAACAGCCATCATTATGTGCAGCCATATAGCTGCCACCTCCCATCCCACATGCTGTGTGGTGTGTGTGTGTGTGTGTGTGTGTGTGTGTGTGTGAGAATGACATTGCTCTACACATTTGAAACATTCTGTCCAAATGTATCCGACCATCTTCAAACAGTGACCCTGATCTGCATGTCTGGCTGCAGAGAAGCAACAATTGGTCAATAACCCTCCTGTTGTCTTTAATCAGGAACAATGTGCTGAGAAAAAACTTTTCTATCTTCATCTTTGTGTTCAGAGACAGACTGAGTGTGTGAGGAAGAGGAACAAAGTGTGTGTGAATGTTTGTGTGCAGGCTTCTGAGAGAGAGAGCTTCAGTGTTTGGAAAATCATCCCATCTGAGAAGATGATTTTCTGAAAAATCCTCCTTTCACCAGAATAACCTGAAAAAAAAAAAAAAAATCCAGATTATTTGGATTTGGATAAATTAGCCCAGGTTGAATGTCACAGTGCAGGTTAAAGGACTATACTGCATGTTTGACCATTTGACATCTGCCAGACCAATTTGCATGTTTGAGCCTAATATATTAAATTTTCATACATGTTACGTTACTGACAATCATTTCCCAAAGGATAAAACCGTATTTCAGTTTTCCTGATATTTTGCAAAATCTCTTAATCTTTCAAAATCAAATATTCAAGTGATACACCCACCTTAAAAATCCATGTTTCTCCTGCTAATAGTTACACAGCCTTATGAAGTCACGGTCCTTTAAATTTTTCCATAAACGCAGGTCTTCTTTTGGGACTATATTCCCTGGTGGAGGCATACATTCACTCCACGCTTTTTATTGAGCTTAAACGCTAAAATTACGTAACTTCTAAAAAAAACCTGAATACACGTCTTGTTGGTGATGATGGATTACCTATCCCAAGAACATTTCAAGTATCAACAAGTTGATTTTAATAGCAGAATGAACTGAAATCAGTGGAGGTCTGGAAGGTTGGAAAAACATTTTTAATTCACCGTTCCAGTAGTATGCTTTGGGAAATGATTGTCAGTAATGTTACGTGTATGAAAATTGAATATATTAGGCTCAAACATGCAAAATGAGTGGCATGGTCCTTTAAGGTTGGTTTGATGATGATGATATGAGCATAATAGATTTAAGTGTAATGTTTTAATGCCTGAAAAACTTGTGCTTGTGCTTGCTTGTGATTGATTTGTGATCGATACCCATTGATTTGACTTTATCGGAATCATCAAAACAGGCCGGAGAGAGTTGAGTGGGAGCAGGAAGTCTCCTTTAGTGTGTCAGCTGTGGGTGGATCAGCTGACACACATGGTGTTTGGGCAAAGTGAGAAAAAGCTGGAGAGTGGAGTGTTTTATTATTTCTCTGGTTTAAACAGAGGAAGGGAGGTGTTTGGCTTGACTGACCACTGATGTCCAAGTGGGAGATCATCTTTTCCTGTCAGAAGACGCTGGTTCAGTCTCAGCATCAAGCATCACGGCGAGGGAAGCAGAGACGACTGTTACAGCATCCAGCCTACCCCCAACACACTCAGAATGATAATCAATCTCCCCGCAGCAGAGCCCTGTCTTACAGATGTTATTCACACCTGACATAAATACACCACAAGCTCCACTTTACACCTGAACGTCAGCGCTACAGACATAACATGGTGCTCCTTTTTTATCCCGTCAGTTTCTGAGCTAAGCTTATTACCCTCAGATTTCAGATAAAAAGCATTTATGAATCAGTGAGATGTCTGACTGATAAAAATAATCCAAACGGACACTTTTTGGGTCCTTGCGGTGCCTTCTTCTAAAACCAGGTTTCTTTTTGTGTAGAAGGACAAAACTGACTTTTTACATTTTTGACCTGTAGCTATGTGAGGCCAGAAAACTGTCCTTGCTCCAAACCGAAACTCGTCTTTTCTTTTCCTTCTTAACTCAAACTTGCATGTGTGAAAGATGATCAGCTGATCCCTGAAATGGATTGCGATTTGAACGCCTCCCTCACGGAGCTGCAGCAAAGAGCGATCTGACAGATAACATGCTGATAAAGCCTCCAGCCGCTTACAGTGATCGTTAAAGTCCGGGCATCTGAGAGCTTGTCGAGACTGGAACATTCTGTTTCCTGGCTCGGGGATGAACAGACTCAGTGTCACAGCGTACAGGAAGTGCAGGCACACTTCCCTTGTCATAAAAAAAAACAGAACTTTGATGTCACTTAACAGATGTGTGCTGAGTAACATAACGTCTTATAAACTCAAACTGCTCCCACAACCCCTCACTGCCCTCATTTAGCTGCATCAACACCACTATAGGGCTGGGCGATAAATCGATTTAATCGATTAATTACGTTTTGGCACAATGTGTAAAATGGCGGAATCAAAAAATTGAGATGAAAAAAACAACTACTATCTAACTATTTTTAACAGGGAAAATGCGACAGCGGTCGCTTCCATCAGTCAAGCCCGTTCCCGTTTTGTGCGCGTTAAACCTACAAGCCTTATTTATTCTTTCTGTGAGTCTGTGAGGGTCTGCTGGGCTCCGCCTGCAGCGGACATGGATACGGACACCAACCTTACCAATCAACCATCCATCACATTGGTTGAAGCCACGCCCACAAAGCTTTCAGCAGGTCAGACATGCTGCACGCTGCAATGACTGAAGATGAGCTCGTTTCTATAAAAAGGTAACGTCACTTCAGGTGGAAGTTTTTTGTTTTTGTGCTTCATAGCGTGGAGCACACCAGCGTGGTCTGTGAAGTCTGCAAAGTTTGCGACGGAAACATGCGGCTGAGTGGCAGCAATGCGGCGCTGCCAGATGCAGATCTGCAGTCAAAGCGCAGCGAAAAAGCAAATGATGTTACTGCATCATGTTCCAGTGTCATGGCGTCTGATCAGAGGGTCTTCATACGTGGAATACTGTAACATGTCAGAGCATCAAGCAGCAGACAGGCTGGTGTTCTCACAGGAACCTGGACATCGCTGCTAAAACCTTGTAGTTTTTGTTTAGAAAGCCCTGCAATTTTATTTAAAAGTATCATTATCTGTTTTTATTATTTTAATAGAGAAATACTTATTTGAATTAAGTTTTTTTTTTAGATAAAAACAAAACAAAAAAAATCGATTAAAACTGAGAATTCACATTCGCTATCACTGTGTCATCACCACCACCACGTTCACACTACTGCTGCTCACATAAATGCCATTATTCACTTAGTTATTTCTCACCTACACTTTATTATTTCTATTTTGTTGTGTTTGCCTGTTTGCACGTTTACTTTTATATTTATTTGTATTTGTTTCCGTGCATATTGTAGTTTTTATCTGTACGTATTGTTTATACTCATTTGTTTTCTGACACCACACACCAAGAGAAATTCCTTGTGCACTTGTGTTTGGCGAATAAAAGAATTCTGACTGTGATTACACTACTCTTCCTTAGTAAACACACACACACTTCCAAACACACGTGTGTATTCTTACATGAACAGGTCATGCTAAAGCACCTCAGTAGGTGCAGAAATGTAGACAAAAAGCCACTTCATCTTACTCAAGATAGTTTGGGTCGATGTAATTTTACTAAATGTTAGTCACAATACAAAAACCTGATGCAAACTGATGCACTGATTTTCTTTGTTGAGTCTACGTGTTATTTTTTACAGGGTGGAACTACCTGTAGATGGTTGCTACGGCAACAAAGTTCTACTAAAACTGTACATCAGTCAGGTTTATTTGTATCAGCAAACATCACACGCTGGGCAGGATTCATAACACACAGCACCAGCCATAACGTGTCGGCCACAAGAAACAAGCGTTACTGTGCTGTTTTCTTATTTACATGATGGGGAAGTGATTCATAAAACACACCGTCACACAAAAACACTAAGATCCGGTTCAGTCTGGTGGTAAATTTTGTTAGTATGAAATCTGAGCGCCGTTCAAAACTGTATTTGCCTCACACGTGTTGGTGATTAATAAATGTGATAAACTCACTCAGCTGATCAGTCAGCTTATTTAAACTAGTGCAGCGCTCGTTAAGACGTGGCTGTTCGGACCGGGCTGGACTTTATGGTGTGCACCACAGCCTGACATCAGTGCCTGTGGAGCGGAGCATACGCTGCCACACCTGGAGCGTATCCTGCCACGCTGACTACTTTTTACCGGCACAGCTCAATTTGANCGCTGCCACACCTGGAGCGTATCCTGCCACGCTGACTACTTTTTACCGGCACAGCTCAATTTGAGAACCGCTCAAACAACTTCACATGCAACACTGCACCTCCTTGGGTCCTGAGCAATTTATATTATATACATTTTCAATAATTTAATTTAGAAATGGAAGGCTGACTGCCTGAATTTAATTTTCATGTCCCATTTTCTTTCCTAAGGTCATCTAAGCTTGTTTTGCAGAACATGCTTAAATAAAACTATATATAAAATATATAAAAGTCATCTTATTGATATTTCTTTTCTCTTGTCTTTATGTGCACATTTAGCATTGAAGTAATCCAAAAATAACGGAAAGTAATCAAGTTAACTTACTTTAATATTGCAGGTGGATTAGGCTACTGATCACATTTTTTAGCAGGTAATTATTAACTGTACTGGATTACATTTTTAATGTAACCCTCCCAAACCTGTGTGTATATGTTGAGAAAATATTTATTTTTCCAAATGAACTGGTTCCACAAATAACCTCTAAATAAACCGGCATAGTCAGGTGAAACAGCAGCTCTATAAAAACAACGGTAACATACAGCTGAGGGGAAGTTTACAGGTCTCAGGTTAAGAACGAACTTGAAGGTTGCCAAACAACCCTCATTTTTATAAAAGCTCACAATCTAGCAGGCAAACGGTCAGAATTATCATTGCGGATGGTCACCTTGGTCTTTTTAAATAAAGGGGGAACTGCTTACTGTGGGATGCAAGATGGGGGCTATGTATTCCGAAAGGCTCTGTAAGGATGTTTATTTAAGCTGCAACTAGATTTCACAAGCAATTCATTTGACAATCGAGGTGTTATTTCAGATACATAGTCAGCCTTATTCAAACCGCCTGTTCTTTGCATTATTTAACTGCTGGGAGAATTAGCTCTTAAGTGTTAGCGGCCCTGACGAGGTGTACTGAGAAGTGTAAAGCTGTGAATGTTATACTGGCTCTTGTATCAGTTAAACTGTTAGTTATAAGCCCTTTACATCTTGTGCATTACTAGAATGCAGTAAGGAAACAAATTTATTATCCTGACGTTTGCAGTCCACAGGAAAAAAAGCATTGTAGCCCACATTTGTCATAAAAAATTCTCCTTGCTCCATCTGATCCTTCAAAACTGACCAGATTTATAAGAAAATGGCAATTTCTGGTTATAATTTGAATTATGTCTGGACATTTTGAGCTTCGTTAACACTTGAGACAGCTTCTGGAAAACTGTGGATAACAGTAAAATATAAGCATCACACAGTTCTTTATTATATAACGTGATCTTTGAAGCTTACGACAATATGCTGTTGGAAACTACTCACCTGACATGTCAGCTTGTACGTTCTAAAGACAGTCTTTGAGTGAAGCAGACGCTGTGTGCGGAACTTCTGCACCAATTAAGAGCAGGCTGGTCAAAAAAACAAAGGCAGCTCTGCGCTCCACTAAAGACAATACTAAAATAGATCTGGTTGTTGCTTTGTTGTTCACCTGACATAGCAAACTT
Organism: Lucifuga dentata; assembly: GCA_014773175.1. Taxonomy (NCBI): domain Eukaryota; kingdom Metazoa; phylum Chordata; class Actinopteri; order Ophidiiformes; family Bythitidae; genus Lucifuga; species Lucifuga dentata. The sequence continues at coordinate 41,856 of VXCM01005010.1, forward strand.
TGTCCTTCAAAGGCTGACACACACCCTGGAGTTAGCTGTGCACAAAGGCCGGGCAGGCAGAAAGAAGGATGAAATGTGGCCTGAAGTACTTGTGTAGCCAGAAATATTAATTTAGGAGTCTGGGAAACAAGGTGTGCATGAACTAATTAAAGCAAAAAGCCATAACTTATTATTTTTCATTAAGGCAACATGTTAGCCAACATATTAAACAAGATACAGTTAAATTAACACTACTAGTGCAGTGACCGGGTGGGACTTTATGGTGTGCGCTGCAGCCTGCTTATAATTTAGTTTTGCATGTCCTCGTGAGCTAGCTTTGCTGTACAGGGTCGGGTTGAGACCGTGGCACTGGACCAGAGCATATCCTGCCTGCCTGGTATCCTGTCTACAGGACTACTTTTTACCAGCACAGCTCAATTCAAGAACCGCTCATCCAAACAACTTCACACGTGATGCTGCACGTCTTTGGGTCCTGAGCAATAAACCTGCTGAATATCAGCTTCATACAGTGCTGGGTTCTAGAGATGTTGGTGCTACAGACAGATTTCTGTCTTTATAGATGCGGCTGCTTAACCCAAAACAAAGTTTTACAAACTGCAGCCAGAAATTAACCAAAATATCACTAAGAAATATAGAATGGCACAAAAGCAAAATCAATCAAAAGACAAATTTCTTTAACAACAGGCTTTTAAAAAGGGAAAGCTCTGTATTTGTGGAAAACAAACCAAAACAAAAAACATAGATATATTAAAATGCGTTCAGTTATGAAGAGCATTTACCTTCAGCCTCACTGAGCCAGATGGCAAAGATTTGATTTTTGTAAAAGTTATTTCTTCATAATCCAAAGTCTCTGCTCCTAACTTATCATGTTGGGAAAATGTCTTTGGACAGGAAGCTGGATTAGTGATGGATAAAAATGTTCTCCATCCACTTTTTAAATTTCATCTGCAGTACAAACTCAGGCAGTTCCTCCACCTCGCCAAAAAAAAAGGGCGACGTTAACAAGCGATGCATTAACGAAGCTGCAGCTCTCAGAAATTCATACGAATCACTTTGAAAATGATTTTTAAGTTCCATTTTTGGTTTGTGTAGCTGTGAAGTGAGCAGGAGGTGCAGGGCCCCCCTTACAATTTAAACTGTCCATATAAACACTAAAACCAAATAATTATCATCCCAGTTATTTTAAGACTGAACATGCTTAAAACAGGTTACAGAGTGAGCCTGTTTGGTGAAGAGGATGTGTTGCATTCTGGGTAGCCAACAATCGAAGAAAAAAAAAAAAAGTTCTGCGTAACTATAATTTGTAATTTTGTAATTTTTTATTTACATTGGGACAATGCGCATTAATATACAATCAAAACAATCAAAATGTAAATATGCCAGATTTAGCCAAAGTTGACTAATTTTCAACTGTAGTCCCACATACCAAGATGATAAGATGGCTACCTACAATATAAAATGATTAAAAAAACATGATACATTATTTAAAAAAAAAACAGATCTAAAAGGTTTACAATAAAAAAAAAACATTGTTCTCCTGATATCCTTTACATCCATCATTCAAACACCTCCAAACACAGTCTAGCACTTTAAATCAACAAGAAAATCAACGACGATTCAAAACTATTGACATTTTCATTACTCAATCCAACAGAAATAAACCAAATCTCTTCCTCAACAGCCTTCAGATGCAGGAATCAGTCTTCACAAATCTGATTACTAATCAGCCATTTCTTTAATTCCTCAGCAAACAAATTAAAAGCATTGAGCGCTGTATTGTCTGCTGGTGTAGAATCCTGTTGTTGTGCAGCTTGAGTTGAAAAGGCAGATTACCAAACGCGCTCTTTCTTAACAGGATGATGCATGCTGTGTAGTCTTTCTGATAGCTTAGCTGACTTGTTGCTACCTGGCAGAGCCTCTGCTGACAGATGAGCAGCGTTAGCGTTGAGGTGTGGACTCTGAGAATGGCCTGAATGTAGCATTGACCCACATCGTTGTCCCGTGGATGCAAACTAAGCAACTCCTCAGTCACATAGAACGGATCTTTTATTTACCAGACAAATATAGCGAGCTGCGCAGTGTCATCGATATAGAGCTCTCATCAAGAGCCAATGACTAGGCAGCAAAATCTGTCACTTTTTGACAAAGCTGATGATCATTTGATAACTCGCTGATCCACTCTTCCACTGTATCAGGCTCCTAAAAAAAGCCACTTTCTCTGGACACAATGTTCACTAGCTGTAGCATGCACTTTTTCACAACCTGTCCCTCTGCAAAAGGTTTTCCTGATTCTACGAGCAACTCAGTAACCACATCGCTGCTGCAGCTGCTGCAGCGCATTCTCCTTTTGCTTGGTGGAAGAGGTGTTGTTGCCTGGCCAGAGTCTGCTGAAGTCTGTCCTTCTCCTTGCCCTGGTACTTAGCATGCCGCTACACGTTTACTAAAGCAATGCTACTTATGATTATATTCTTTCAGAACAGCCACTCTCTCCTTACAAGACAGGTGCAGACAGGTACGCCAAGAAAATAAGCAGTTGTCCATTTCTCTTGAAATTGGTGATGATTTGAGAAAACCTTTGGTGAATTTTTAGAAAATGACATTTTGAACGTGCGCTGTGCTGTTTATGTGAATCCCTCTGCAGCTTCAGCGTTTGCGGCAGCAAAAATAGTTACACACTGTATGAAATGATATCTACTCAATAAAATTAAGGCAACAGATTACAAGCAATATTATTAATTCAATTTAACTCTCTTTGGTATTGAGTAAATATAAATTAAATGAGACCCTTTAAAATTACACATTTAATGAGTTGAGTCAAATAGAAAACAAAAAGGAATTAATTAACATTTAAACAACAAATATTGAGTTGATATGAAAAATAAAAACTCCTAAATTTGTAAATAGTACTAATAAATATTAATTTAATTCTACATAGCAATGATATGCAGTATAATTGAGTATTAATCATCTACATTAATCAGTGCATTGATTTGAATTCATTCAATGGAGTCATCCATCATTTTCTATACCCTTCCTGTTAAAGGTCACAGGGGGGTGGAGCATATCCCAGAGGTCATTAGGTGAGAGGTGGGGTTCACCTGGACAGGTGACCAGTCTATCACAGGCTGACACATAGAGACAGAGAAACTCAGTCACACCTACAGTCAATTTAGAGTTTCAGTTCACCTGACCTGCATGTCTGTGGAGGTGGGAGGAAGCCGGAGCACCTGGAGGAAAACCCACGCAGACACGGAGAACATGCTAACTCCACACAGAAAGGACCTGGTCAGCCTCGAACCCGGGACCTTCTCTGTGAGGCGACAGAGCTAACTACTGAGCCACTGTGCCGCCCCTCAGCGCCGTCAATTAAGTCGAAATATTTTTCTTTCTTAGGACTGACAAACTCAAGCATTAATGAAGAACTCTTCACTTTCTGTTAAATGCTGCCAACATGATTTTAAAATTCATGCATTCAGCTAAAACAACAAACAAAAACACATCTTTGTGTTGTATAACAATGGACAATTGTGAGATGAGCAAGTGTGAGACGGGGGGCGCTAGCCATCAGCACTCTCTTCAAATATCTTGTGATCTAGCTTGCTGCTAGAGCTTAGACAGGAAGTGCTTTCAATTAAAAACTGAATAATTATATTGGGTTGGATTCACATAATATTCTCTTTATTTGGAATTATAACAGAATTCTTATGTTTTATTTAAGTATAAGTGGATTTTATTCCAAACTATTTATTTTATATTTATTTAAATAGTTGCCACAAAATCAAAGACTCAATTATATTGAATATATTTTACCAAATACATTATTTAAAATCTACATGGCCACAGAATCATATTTTACAGTGTATGGAATCAGTATAACTGTCCACCTGGCCTGAGTGCATCCTGCATTTTCCCCAAATCACAAGCAGTTGTCAAGCTCTTTCTTCACTTTTTCAGCGTAAATTTAATTTGAACAAAAAGCCTTTCAGGCTCCCAGCAGATCTTTGAATGTCTGAGGTTCTGCAGAAAAACGGCTCAAAGATTTGCTGAAGCTTTTGTTTAAGCAACCTGACTTCAGCAGCCTGAGATGAGCTGGATGACTGAATCTTTACCTTCTCGGTTTTCCTGCCTGGTTTCAGCAGCATGATTGACAATCAGCGACTGTTTTTTTGTTCATACTGTATTCCAAATGTAACAATAAAATTACATAAATTGTGAAAACTCAGATAGTGAGGAATGATCAGCATGCTGAGGGTCTTAAACTGGTGGCTTGCGGGCTGCTTCTGGCCGGCACCCTGAGACCTCTGGTCAATGAGTCGATGAGTCAATGAACTGGTGGAAGCTGTGTGTAATGCCATGTGTGTATCGTGTGCTTGTATAGACACTCGACCAGGAGTTCTCAAATACAAATCTTAAAGATCCACAAAGAAAATAAGACAAAGATCCATTTATTAAAGTCAGTCAAGCCAGGGTCAGACTGGGACTAATTTTTTACCAACAATTTAAGGTGTCAAACAGAGTGGAGTGGGTGAGACATTCAGTTTCACTGCAGCAGAGAAAGTGGAGAATTTTGACTCGTAGTGTCACAGCGATGTCCCACAGATCATACAAATAATACATATGAAAAGTATCATTTGCTCAGAGTCCAGAGACAGATGTGGTTCAGTCCAGACCCGGATTTATTTTGAGGATGACTGCACTAGGGGTATCTCACAAGGAAAGTACAGTCAGATATCATACAGACTTTCATGTTATTTCAAAATCAGTCAATTAATATCGATGGTCATCATGTTTCCTAATACCAAGTAAGCGACCACAGACAACATCCAGAACCCCCTGATGCACCAACTTTATTACACCTAATCTGGCTAACAAAAAGAACAGGGACAGACTGAGCATGTGAAATTGTTTCTGTGCTCAGGCCTTCTGACTTACACAAGCGTTTGTGCATGTGTGTGACGCTGCCTGTCACCTCGGCAGCGTGTGAACGAATCTTTCCTGTGCTTGAAGCGTGTGAAGAACTGCTTGAGAGGCAACAGAGAAAGCAGGAACTTCAGAAGAGCAAGGACCTTGATGAACGGGACATCGTCGGTTCTTTTGACGAGTCACAGTAACATACAGATTGTCCTCTTGCACTTGTGTGTTGGTGAGTAGGCATTTTTTTCTCTCTGTTTTGTTGTGAATGTATGATGTCATGCTGAAAGTGTGTTAGTATGTATTATGCAGTGAATGGGAAGATCTAAGCAGCGTCTATCTGTCGCTTTTGATATGAAGGGGTGGACTGATCTTTTATTCACTTTGAGTGTGTGAGATACGCTGAATTCATGCACTGTGACTTTTGTCGAATGATGTATCTATCACAGACGAAACATTATGCAGTATAGTACAGCTGATGTGGACTTCAAAGCCGGCGTCTGTGCATGTGTGCATGAATATCAAAACTTCATAATTTCATTAGCACCCACTCAGAGCTATAAAAACATTCTGGCACAGACAGTGGAAGTGAGATTCACCAAACCTGGAGGGTAATTTCCTGATATGGAGCTTTCAGTGCTACCAGTTGTTTGGCCACTGTTGCAATACACTGTAAGAAAAAAAAAATCTTTGGTTTAACTTAAAAAAAAAATGAGGCAACATTTCCCAATCATTTTTCATAAGTTGGTGAGCTACTGGTATTTTTGAATAGGACAAACTCAATAATATATATATTTGACTTTAAAACGTAAAGTTCAGCCTATGTGGAAACAGCTAAGAAGTTGAGTTGAGCCAACGTGATAGTAGTCAATATGTGAACCTACATTAAACTTGATTAAAATTTAAGAAAGAAACACTACAAAACTGAATTCCATGAATTCATACAATTTTGACAAACTTTGTTTTTGTGTGTTTTGAGTCAAACTCATTCAATTCCCCAAACCTGATTTCTGCTGCCAGTCCAAGAATTGAACTGGCGACCCTTTGGTCACGAGCTTCTCTGACCTTTAGGCTCCACCGCCCCAGTACAGGAAGTACAGATGTGCTACATCAGCACATTCACCAGTTTTATAAATCTTTATCTGTATTCTGGTGTTACTCCACACATATAAACATGCCAACAAACAGTCCATGTTAAATACATCAGATGTAAAGATTCTCCTCTGATGCTACATAACAAACAGCCCTGCTGTCTCCTCTAGTATTTTGTTCAGTAAAAACTGAAAATGAGTTCTTACTTGTCTTAACAGATTCTGAGATATGAGCTGCTCCAAGGTGCACAGGTGCAAGTGGGCGGAGTCACGACAGAAACTTAGACTTAAGAACTTTGAGTTCCATTAACTTAATTTTTCACATTGTTGTGAAAAGCTTTAAAAAATATCTTTTCATTGTAAAAAAAAAAAAAAAATAGTTTTAAGAATATTGACAGTTTCTAGTTAGATGTGACATAAATAAATACAGTTGAAAAGGAAAATTATGTTTTTTGAATGAATCATAGATTTTGAATTTATGAAGTATGGACTAACACCAGTGGTGTGCTGTCAGGGCCAGCAAGGCCTTCTCTGCTGGCCTAGAGATAGTCAGAATCATCAAATTATGTTTTTATAATTTAATATATATTTTAATTAATACTATCTGTAACTTACAAAGTTCGTTCTCATCACTTTTACTATTAACGTCATTTCATCTCTGTGGTACTCTCTCCCTCAGTTTCGCTGCTTCCAGTGCAGCACATATAAATTAGAGTTTTTATCCAATCAGATTTTCCACCTGTGCTGTCTCCAGGTGAAAAAAAATCTAGCCTGAGGCCTTCAGAATCTCCGGTGAATCTCCTCTGCTATTCAAGCAAATGGGACGATGTTGTTGACTGTCATATATTTTAACCAATCAGATTTCAAGTTTGCCATGTTGGGCATGTCAGGGCCTTCTAGCTGGCCTTGGTCTACGTCATCAGAGTACAGCATTATGCTAACAGCTAACAGCCTGCCAGAAATTCATCAGAAGAAGAAGAGAGCCGGTTAGCTTAGCTAACTCAAGTAAACCTAGCTAGCTTGTAACGTAGCATTAATGTTTATTTAAACTTTCTTTCTTGACGTTTAGATTTTTAGATGTAGTGCTTTAGATTTTTTGTTTAGATTTTTATTTAGTCCTGTTGTTTTTTAACGCACAATGACTGAAGGAGGAGAAGAAATGGATTTACAATGCTTTTTTTAACATTTTGGAACTGAAACGCACCGATAATGTACAGCCGTGCTGTTAAACTCTTTCTAAAGACAGAAAGGAGGATGGACTTTGTCTTCAGATGATGAGCAGCTTTGGTAAGTCTGATGGATTTTTATGTGGCTGGAATCTGTGGAGAAGCCTGTTGAATCTGATTGTGTTATTTGTGTTTTACAGCATTTTTGCTTACTTGCTGGTCGTATGAGTAAATGTGATGGTTGTTGTGAGTTTGTTCTTGTTTCTTTGGTAATGACACTGATTTAGGCTATGCCATGTTTATATGTGATGCAGCATCCTGTCATAATGCGTAATAATGCTACATCCTATTCATGTCTCTGCAGTTAGTGTGTTGTAACTGTCATAGGTGTTGATCCTCGTGTTAAATCACTTTATTCCACTCGATAAAGGTTACTGTCACTGTGAATATGGGCTGGTTATGTCTAATAACAGCATATAGTCCTAGTGTCATGATGAGGTTATTAGAAGGTGGTTTAATTGTGGGAGGAGAGCTCTGAAGGCGTAAGAGTAAAACACACGGCCTACCACTGACTTACACACTGAAGGACTTTTTACAGTGTATGAAGCAGCAATCAGAAGAACAAAGTCTTGAACGATCAAAAGAAAATGACTTGTGTTGTGACGCCCAGTAAAGAATGTTTGTTTTTCAGCAGCCTGATGTGTGTGTGTCAGTGATGATGTATGTGTGTGTGTGTGTGTGTGATGATGTGTGTGAGATGCGCTGAGGACATCGCGTTTAAACTTCTCTGTCAGGCAAAGACAGCACCTCAAGGACATGACGGTGGCTTGGAAAACACATTTCTCAGTTTTTTAAATTAGCTGATCCAGAAAATCTGCTCATTTATTCCAAATCACCGCTGCAGGAAACACACTGAATATAAATTCATACTTTATATGTTTAAAGCAGCGATTCTCTCAGAGGTTTTAACCGCGTCTGAGCTAACCTTAGCATCCAAGAAATCTGCAAAATCACTGGAAAAAACTTAAACTGGTGAAGGGGCTTTAAAGCTCTGACTAAAGCCATTAAACACGCACACGCGCACGCGCACGCACACACACACACACACACACACACACACACACACACACACACACACAGATGAGCCGTTGATGAGCTTATCTCACCTGAATGTAAGCTATTCATTTGTTTGCCAAGAGTGGAGATTAAGCAGGACAAAGACACCAGACACTGTAATTCCATTTATATGTGAGAGAAGACTCTGTGTGTGTGTGTGTGTGTGTGTGTTATCCCGAGAATGCTTCTGGGTAACATGCTCAGGGATGAACTCTCTTTGACCCTACCTCCCATGATGCAACACTCTCAATAACCTCCCATAGCTTCTCACGATCCTGCTATCCTTTTTAAAAAGGCTGCCGATGCAAACGCACACCAACACGGAGATGCTGACACAAACACACTTCGAGCCGCTCTGCAGGAGCTGTTTGCCGTTTTTTTCTCCAGCTGACAAAGATCTCATCCGCTGTCTTATGATACACATTGTTTACCCCCCCCTTTGCTCTCTCTCCTCCTCCGTCTTCTCCTTCCTATTTTTTACCTCCCCACAGAGAGTNCCCCCCCCTTTGCTCTCTCTCCTCCTCCGTCTTCTCCTTCCTATTTTTTACCTCCCCACAGAGAGTTGTAAGTATAAAGAGATCTTCAGCAGATGAGCTAATAGTATAATAGCACAGTATGGTACATGTTTAATGCTGTGGTAACGTGCCCGTTTCACGCCGGTTCCAAACCCGGCCGACCACGCTGTCAGTAACGACCCTAATGAACCAGGTAATCTCATGAGTTGGCTACTAGAACATAAGAGCAGATAACTTGATGACATGCTACTATGCCCAATGAGAGACAGTATATGCAGTGCATGTGGCAACTATGGATGCTGAGGAGGCTGGAAATTGGAAAATCGTGGCAGGTGAAGTCTCATATGTACTGTACCATACGGTTAAGTGGGCTAAGCTAACAGCACCCACTGTCTCCGTAAGCTCAACCGCTTTGTTTCATGCCTCAAATGTTGTGAAGAAGATGCAAGAAGGGAAGCTGAGATGATTACAATGAATGTCTTACACTGTAAATCCTAGTTCATCAATGACATAAAACTTTTGCGTGGACTCCACACAAAAGTTCCAGACTGCCAAATAAACTTAAAAACTTTCTGTTCACTTAACATAAATGCTCATCCCTTGTGAGCTTGACATAATTTTTTTATGTTGGGTCAACAATTTTTTATTTTTGAGTTAATACAACTTAACTCTTAAAAGCCAATACAGCTAAATTAGATTGAACTTAATAAACAATATACATATTTGCTCATTGAACATATGTTTTAATGATTGTTTTAACTCAGAAATGGTAGTAAAAATATCTACTCATTTTTTTATGTTTATCTGACAATGTGTCCCACACTGCAAATCCCAATAGTACAAACCACTCAGAAAAAATGATTAAGGAATACTCAAAAACCCTGTAAAAGTTAATTCAACTTAAAATCTTCAAGAATCTTTAAGTACTGTCAACTATTCCAGGAGATTAGGCTGGTTTAGAGTACTAATGACATATTATTTTGAGTTAAATGACACACGTGACTCTGCTCTGATTTTCCCAGCATGCCTTGCAGCATTGTTACATNTTTGAGTTAAATGACACACGTGACTCTGCTCTGATTTTCCCAGCATGCCTTGCAGCATTGTTACATGCTTTGAGTTTCAGTTCTGTTGGAAATATTTCTGTTGTAAATATCTGTTATAATCATTTTTGTGAATGTTATAGCTTTGTTTGTTGCTGTAGCAGTTTGAGTTACATTTGAATGTTTTCTACTTTTTGGTGTGTAACCATCAGAGAGAGTGTCTTTTCTGTTAGTGACCTCCCTGCTGCATGCTGCTGTCAGGTTCTGATTATATTGCCCTCTTGCTGTTGTAGCTTTAATAAGCTTTAACTGAGGGATTTTTCACTGAGTGTTTCCACTTTGTTCACTGAGAAGTCTTCCTCTACACTCTTCACACACTGATAGGTGTGTGAGCAGGGCATCCCACAAAAGAGCATTCAATGCTCAGTGAGCTACCCCTGCATAAATAAAAGTTAAATAAAAAAAACAATAAACCTTGAAAAAATAAATCAATCTTTTCTATTCTAGTATGACATAGGATTAAATGTTTGAGAGACTCAAATTATTTAATCATATGATTAAAAATCTTTTGTTGAATCAACATAAATCTGCAGTCAAATAAGGGTCATGTGACACATTTACTTTGTGTTAAGTGTACTCAAAACTTCTTGTTACTGAACTCAGGTTTTTGTGTGCAAGCCGTTTCCACAAAATTTTTGAGTAGAGTTGACAAATTGGGATTTACAGTGTAGGACCAAAGACTGTTCTGGATATTTTGGATGATCTGCTCCGACTGAAGGTGAACCCCTGTGTTTCTCAGTTACCACCTTAAGGGGAATTAAAAAAAAAATGTCTCCCGTGTGTGTGAGGTGTTTCTCTGAGTCAGATGGAGTGCAGTCATGAAGACATGATGAAACTGCAAATGGCATACCTCAAGCTCTGACGAACTGTGTGGATATTAGACACGTCACACCCTAAGCAGCAGATAATGCCAGCGACAACTTTGGAAAACACCACTCTGGTTATCAGTTACTGAGCAGTACCGACGGTCACATTCAGCTCACATCATAACCCTGCAAGCATGGCTGTCAGTGGATACTGAGTCAATTGTGCTAAAGATCTTCTCAGTATCTGCTTCCTGAAGACAGGAACTGCATGCATTTTTTTGCCTTTGCTCACATTGCGCGGCGTGGAATTCTGCGCCATGTTTGCACATGACGTCTCTGCCGATCGTCTCCTCAAAGCTGGCCAGCTCTTACTAAATACTTCAGGTTTTTTGGGGAGACCTGTGCTGTGGCACTGAAGAGGATGTTTCAGGATGAAGAAAAAACTGGAGCTGCTGAGATTTATCTGTGCTTTTTCCACAATGTGGGGTTTGTTTTTGACAAATTCATAAAAAAAAAAAAAAAAAAAAAANAAACAAGCCTCTGCATCACAGAGGCTTGTTTCTGAACTTTCCAAAAGTTCAGAATGAAGATGCTTCAGTGGAAACAGGACAGCTTTTTTTGATACCAGACCAAGCAGCTGATAACAAGTGTCAGCACAGAGGTCCAAGCAGCATCAGGACTTTACATTCTATGCCTCTGTTGTTGCATACATTGACCAGCGCTCTGATTTCTCACCAGAAAATGTAGTGGGTGAAACTGAAACTGATCGCCTCTATGAGGAGCAGGTGCTGGCTGCCCTCAGAATGACAGAGACAGGCAGTATGGAGAGTTTTGTGATAGCCGGGAGGAAATACAGAAAGCCAGACAGGAGGCCACAGAATCCACCAGTCAGAAGTGGGTGGCAATTTTCCAAAACAAAGGGAAAGGCAACTTGATCAGCATGTTCAGGATTGTCTCATTTGTCCTCAGTGTGCCAGGCTGGAATGCCTTTGTAGAGAGGATTTTCACTCTGATGACCATGAAATGGTCAGACTGAAAAAACAGCGCAGAGCTGATCAGATATGAACGTCAGGTATCTGTGAACTGTCGTGTAAGGACTTCTCTCTGGCTGTGCAACAGGACAAAGGACGCTTAAATCAGTCAAGAGCAGCATGAAGTATATCCATGGAAACAGTAGACTTGGTGAGTCATGCCCCTCTTTTCCTCTTTTTCATTTGAAAATATATATATATATATATTTTTTTTTTTTGCTGTAAAGGTCCAAATTGTGATTTCTTTTATCATTTATTTTCAGGTTTATTCACATAAGCTTACATAATGATACAGTGCTTGAAGTGTACAAAAAAAGATGCCAATCCTCCCTTTGTCCATGTGCAGGTTAACATTGGCTGGTTATGGGGTCGGGCGGAGTTGGGGAGGGGGACAGGACAAATGTTACTGACGAGTAAAGCTTCTTTGTGTAGATTTGTTGGTTATCGGTTACATTGTTGTTTTTGTAGATGCAGGTTATAATTGTCCGCCAGGTAAACTTCAGGGAATAACAGTTTGTAGCAGCTAACACAGGTAGCATGACAGACTCCTCCTCCTCCTCCTCCTCCTCCTCCTACTGTGTAAACCTGGTGTGGACGTGTTTTATAGGCTCATTCCAGCCACAACAACTGTATACTAGAAGGTAGGGTGATGAGACAAAATTGGGATGAAATAATAAAATAATAATATTTTTAAAATAGCATATTTTTTATACGCAGATGTTAGTTGGCTTACATACTAAATCAGACATTGAAATAATAGAATATATTCCTACTGAGAATAATCCTTGTCATAGCAAGGAAGGTGATAATGTCTTGGTGGAACCTGCAACCTCCAATGAATCAGTGGCGTGACAAATTAAAAAAATGTTTACTATATGGAGTATATAACAGCAAATTACAACATGTTTCTGATTAGATGAAACCAATAATAGACCACCTTGCAGAATTTATTGATATAAAGTCAAAACTATTTATTTGAAGGTATGTTGATGACTGAGGACAATATTTTTTTCCTTTTTTATTCATTTACTCATTTATTTTATTCTTGATTCTACGTATTGATCAATTCTCCTTTTTTTTTCTCTCCTGATGAATGAAATGGACAAATAAAAAAAATATGAAAACAGACACTCCTTTATCATAATATAATGGTTTAATTTTAAAATAAAAATTTGCCTGTTTAATACAGACATTCTGTATTATGTATACTGTACCAAGAAACCATGTTGGAAATGAAACTGATTTATATGAGTGGACAGGTCAACAATATCTACAAAATGATAAATAAAAAGTTCTAAAAAAACAAAAAAAAAAAAAAAAATNAAAAAAAAAAAAAAAAATCAAAATGTGTTTGATTTTCCAGATTTAATGTGTAAAACTTCATTCTCGTTGGAGAGTTCACCCTGATCATTTGTGGTGTCTTGCCTTAATTATTGTGATCATAATTGTAACCCTGTAAAATAAAAAACGCTTTTTTTTTATTTTTTATTTTTTTACTGCAATAATATCACACCTTCCATCTCGGAGTCTCTTTTCATGATTTTAGAAATATCAAACTGTCATACTGTCTGACCCTCCATACAGCCACACACACAGGAGAAACACACACACACACACACACACGTCTGACAGCGTCTCAGTGGAGGAGTCGCTGTCAGTCTGTCAGCTCTTGGGGTTTCCAGACAAGCTCTCTGCCCTCTTAGAGACAAGATACAAGACGACTCATCACTTTTGGCCGTTCCTCTTCCCGTTGGCATGTTAGTGTTGTGGTACGATGTCATGTTCATGGAGAAATTTAACATGAAAGAGGAAAAACAACATCATCAAAAGAACAAACAGCAAAGACCTTGGGTCTGCTGTAGTTTCTGGGCTAATTCTTATTTTCCTGGAAAGTGAAGGTGAGGAGCTGTGAGAGGATCCTTCAGGCTTTAGATGCAGCCTGTTAATTAGCACTGCGCTGTCTGAGCACAACACTGACCCTTTAAACTCCTTTACACACACTTTCTGTTCTCAAACACATGCATGTGCACACACATACGAAAATGCAGTACACGCAATGTATGACCTTATTATTGACACTGAGTGTATGGTTAAAACCCTCTCACGGTCCCTGCTGCTGTGTGCTCTCTCTCTCTCTCTCTCTCTCTCTCTCTCTCTCATTGTTGTCCTTTCACTATGTGTTTTAGCTTATAGAGACAAAGTCATTGTGATATTAGCAGCTCTCAGTCATTATGTCATCTGTATTGTCAGTGTATAATATGATCTTTAAACTTAGCTTCTCCAGTCATCCCCAACGACACACAGGGAATTACTTTGCTAAACTTTGTCCTCTATTAACTTAATGATTTAAGGAACTTGTGTTGAATACGTTTCAGCCTTTATGGTCCTCAGAGCTCAGCTGTATGAGTCCATTTCCTGGACATGGACTAATGTTTTTGGAAAAACACATTTAACTACCCTCAACTCCAAACTTCTCATGAGTGGGCTATGTAGCACCACTTTTTAAATTTGTAGTGTTTTGTTGAAGGGGATTTACAATTGGTTGTAACACATAACTGAAAAACATGGAATTATTGTAGCAAGAGCTAATATGCAGTAATATGTATTGAGAATATATTAAATATATATTAATACTGTAATATTAAAACAGCTGATCTGAGTTGCGATAGCCAAGTTCAGTTTTGTTCACATAAATTTATATACAGCAACATTCTATAGCTACAACTCAGACAACAGATACCAGATGCATGTCAGGAGGAATATATACATATATCTATACGTATATATATATATATATGTATGTATGTATATATGTATATATTATATATATATATATATGTATATATGTATATATATATATATGTGTGTGTGTGTGTGTGTGTGTTTGTTAACAAATGGCAAAATTGATGGATTTATGGAGATGTATGAAGAACTGATAAGCAGATGAATCCTCACAGGGGGTTTGAATGGAGGAGGGGTTTGAATGGAGGAGAGGTTTGAATGGAGGAGGAGTTGAATGGAGGAGGGGTTTGAATGGAGGAGTTTGAATGGAGGAGGGGTTTGAATGGAGGAGGGGGTTTGAATGGAGGAGGAGGAGTTTGAATGGAGGAGGAGGAGTTTGAATGGAGGAGGGGTTTGAATGGAGGAGGGATTTGAATGGAGGAGATTGAATGGAGGAGGAGTTTGAATGGAGGAGGGGTTTGAACAGAAGAGGAGGAGTTTGAATGGAGGAGGAGGAGGAGGAGGAGGAGGGGTTTGAATGGAGGAGGAGTTTAAATAGAGGAGGGGTTTGAATGGAGGAGGGCTGCCACACTATGGTGGATTGGTTGGTTGGTTAGTTGATTTAATTTTCCCATTTAGTTTCAAATTCAATTTCCAATGAAGTTTACTGTTCAGATTCTACAGTTGTTTACACTCATTGTAAAAAAAAAAAAAAAAAAAAAAAAAAAAAAAGAAAAAAAAGATAATTAAGCTGAGTTTTACACTTTAAAACTTTATGGTTCTTGCCCAAGTACATATCTTTTTCCTTATTCAAATTCAAAGCCTTTAAAAAAATGAGTTGATGATAGGTTGCTGTATGTGTCATATACATGTTTGCACATACGTTAAGTATGCGCCCTGTTAACCATACTACATTACCTGTGTAGCTGTTATTCTTTAAGGGCTCAATTTTTTTTTTTTTAATCTTTTTAAGTTTTTAATTTTAGTCTTTTATCCTGTTTTGATCCTGTTAAGCTCATCCAGTATGTTGCAGTTTAGGCAGAAACTCTAATCTCAGGACAACACAAGTTGTTTGTGAAAGTTCATCTCAGTCATCCAAAGATCACTATGGTCATGGTTACGTGATACCACTTCATGTGACTGATTTATGATATCTGATGGTCCCAGGCTGTATTAAGTAACATAGTCTGGATGCTCACAAAGCAGAATTGTGTTGCATTGATATCTGATCAGCCAAACCACTGGAGGAGGTGGTCTAGATATCAGAATTACCTGGAGTCTGACTTCTCAAAACGCATTCGCCTGAGAAACGTCAACAAGTCACATGCATGACCTGTAATCCTGCATAAGGCAGATCGTTATTGATCAGCAGAGGCACAGCAGCTACTTCAGATATTTGATGTTCAGAGCAATGCTGTGAGAAAGTAACACTGTAATACTGTGATGACTCTGTCTAATCATTTCCTGTTTTATTTTGTTAACTGGTTCTCCTTGTTGTTCTGTTAGTTTTACTTCCTGTCCTTGTTCTAGTTTCCCGCCAGTTTTCAGCATCACCTGAGTCCAATCTGCTAATCACTCACCTCTCTACTTATACTACCTACAGTTCCTTTGTTCTCTGCCAGATTGTCTTGTTCTCCATGTAGTCAAGCTTTCCAGCGTTTTGTTTCAGTGTTATCTCTTGTGATTTCTCGTGTATGACCTTTGCCTGTTTTTGACTTGGATTTAAGCCTGTTTCTTGGTTGGATTTATCTGCTTTTGGTTTACCTGGACTGTTTGGACTGTTTCTGGATTTTGCCTTTTGTCCGCCCCTTACCTGCTCTGTCTGCCTTACTGACTGCCCGCCTGTGTATGACCAGTGAAGCCGTCATTAAACTGTGGATTTTTGAACCACACTCTGTGACTGTTTTTCGTATCCTGCATTTGAGTCTTTTTCTGGTCTAGGCCGTCACAAATACAGAGCAGCAGTATATGTCTGAAGATGTTTTATGATGGCCTGATTCACATTAGTGATTTTATTTTAATTATTCTAATCTATTCTACCCAATGAAATAAATATAACAACTGTTTGTGCATGATATGAGATAAACTGCTGTTTTTGAAAATATCAGCTTGACACGTAAGTGCAATCTAGCCATAATAAATCCATTATTGCCCTTAAAGGATTCTATACTGTGTAAACCGTACGTAAAAGCTTTGGACTCCCAGCGCGGCTGAAGGTGCAGAAAACTCGTGCGTTGTGGCCAACAAACATGAAACTTTTTTTTTGTAAAATTGGAAAGATGAGACATTATCTCTGTAGTGTTCTAAAAATAATTCCAGTTAAAAGTTCAGGTATGAAAGCCTTCCTAGACTCTGATTGGTTAAGATTTTGGGGTTTACTGAGTCGCTGCCTGTGAGCAGTAGGAGATGACAAGATGGTATGAAGAATGCAAAGAGTTCAAGTTAAGGCTAAATGAATCTCCTGTTTCTTCAATATACAGTTTCCATGTCTCACTGCTCTTTTCCACCCCTCTGTCTGTAACCTCTAATTATCAGAAACAGAAAACGTTGTTTGCAGAGTCTATCTACACATTTATGTTGGCCTTGTTACTGAAATACATGCATAGTAAGCATTATACAATAAAAATATAACAACAAATTATAAATTTGTAAAAAGAATAGAAGTAGAAATATGAAGACTATAAATGTATGTTTATATATAAAGAGTAGTACAACTGTAACTGTATATGCATGTTTGTGGATTTGCTTCCATAGGCAGTTAAATGTACTAGGAGTCACTACAATAAGACAATATGACTTTTCTTATCGAGACAGGTGGTCAAATATAGAATGATGTCACCTTAGGTGTGTCTATTTTCTATGTGGATGTGTCTGTCCTGTTGTGGACATTTGTCTGTCCAGATGTGCGTTTGTCTCCTGTGGGAATGTTCTGCGAGTGTGTCTGCTGATGTGGGCGTTTCACCCCTCTCTTCTGTGACTCTGTTTTATTTGGCGGATGGAGATTAATAGTTTGCTCAGCACATTTTGAGATTTTAATGCAAATTTGAACCAAATTATCTTAATTAATTAGCTCACTTAATGTAACCAGTCCAACACGGAAGAAAATGTATGTCTCTGTCAGGGAATGCAGTCCCAGGAGAAAAGACAGTTTTTACCAGAGAAATTAAAACGACCGTGCCTTCTACATTCAGGCATACATGGAAGCCAGTGAAACACTGAATTTTAAGGTGTGTGTATCACCTGAACATTTGATTTTGTAAGCTGCAAAATAACAAGAAAACCAAAATACAATTTTATGCTTTGGAAAATAGTGGGCAGTAACATAGTGGGTGTTCAGATAGTGTTTACTGGACTCAAACACCCCAAATCACCGGTATGATCCTTTAATGTTAGTGTGCCACCAGTAAGTGATGAGTCTTCAGTTTGTTTAAATATGTTATTATTACTAAATTGGTGTGATGGTTGCTGATGCGAGTACACAGGAAGTTTTTAGCCTGGCAGATAAGGAAACAGATAAATGATGTGAGTGAACCTACAGAGGCAATCGTAGATGACAATATGAAGGGATATGACGGAATACGAGGGAATATGTGGGAATATGAGGGGATATGAGAGAATATATGAGGGGATATGAGAGAATATGTGGAAATACGTGAGGAAATGAAGGAATATGAGGGGATGTGAGGAGATATTAGACAATATGAAGGAATATGAGGGGATATGAGGGAATATAAGGGGATAAGTGGGAATATGAGGGGATATGAGGGGATATGAGAGGATATAAGGGAATCTGAAGGAATGTGAGGGGATATGAGGGAATATTAGAGGATATGTGGGAATATGAGGGGATATGAGGGGATATGAGAGGAATGCAGCCTCAAGGGGGCACAAGCCAGTGTCCTCCTTGTGCCGGTCCCAAGCCCAAATAAAT
>VXCM01005011.1:8706-45675 GCA_014773175.1 Lucifuga dentata
ATTCTCTATTAAAATCAACTTGTTGATACTGTAAACGTTCTTGGGATAGATAATCCATCATCACCAACAAGACGTGTATTCAGGTTTTTTTAGAAGTTACGTTATTATAGCATTTAAGTGCAATAAAAAGCACGGGGTGATCTGAAAATGCTTCCTGGTGATGCATTCAGGTGCTGTAGTGAAGAACTGACAACAGGAGTTATCATCACTTTACCTGCTAAACTAAATCAGACGTTTTTATGCCTCATTGCACTTGTGCATATTTCTCTGTTATTGTTAAGTGCATGACGTGTGGATATGAAGTATTCTGGTTCTGAATATTTTGCACTGACTTTTTTCTGTTTCTCACCTTCACAGGTGCGCTTTGAGTAAATGTTAGAGCTGCTAGCATGAATTTAAATGTAGTCATTTTATCAGTAAAACAACCTGTATTTATAAGATTTACAGGGGCTTAACTATATAAAAAATGGTAGATTTTTTCTATTAATCAAACTCTTTCCGTTAGAATAAAAATAAACGTTTAATTGATCAGAGTTTTATGCAGAAGTTTATACTCTGCTATAATTAGATTATTTCTTCTTTTGTCATTTTTAAGACATGAGACCACACAGGTGTGAGTCGTTTGAGGTCTGTGGTGCATTCAGGTTTCCGTGTGTTCCACAGTGAGGCAGCAGAGGTCTTCGCTGTGTGGGATGATATTCCTTGTTTTCCCACTCATGCCATTTTGTTCAGATGGGCATATGATCAGTATGGACACACAGACGCCCATCACCATTTGCAGCGTTGCAAAATGTCATTTTCTACTGGAAGGCTTTTTACCATATGAAACAAATTAATTTCTCTGAGTTTGTCTTTGGAGATTGGGTTATTGGTGTGTTTTATTTGAACTTATAGGAGGGTCAAAAATACATTTCATAATGATTTCTCCGTCATCCAGGTGAGGTGACTGTTGATGATCGCTTGAATTATTAGCTCAGGCTCTGTTTGCTCCACGATGAGAGGGAGACGATTTTGTTCTTTTTTTGGAATAATTGAAAACAATCATCCATCTTGTGTGAGCGTGTGCGGTGTCACATTCATGCTTGCGGTTTCCTTCTACTGGCAGATGAAAGGTGTGTGGTGTGTGTGTGTGTGTGTGTGTGTGTGTGTGAGCCATCCTGGCTGGCTGGATAATGGCAGGACATAGTGTGACGCCAGTGTTTGAGCCATTGTGCACAGACTGTGTCTTCGTGCTCTGTAGCACTACCGCGGGACACAAACAAGCCAGTCATATGCCGAGGCAGGGAAGGCCGAGCCTGCAGAGAGGAATGAGTCAGCTTCAGGAGGGANCAGTCATATGCCGAGGCAGGGAAGGCCGAGCCTGCAGAGAGGAATGAGTCAGCTTCAGGAGGGAAGAGAAAAGCAAGGGAGTGAAAGAGAGCACACGAGGAGCGCTGCTTATTACAGCTGCACAGATGGTGCAGCAAATGAGATGGGAGGGATAGATGGATAGATTAGGAGCAAGGGCAAGACGGGGAGAGAGAGAAATGGCACGGGAGCACATGTGTGACAGTGTACATAAGGAGCACCGGATTGGAGAACTTCCAAGGGAAACACTTTAATATTTATTGTTCTGAGGCTGGTTGGAACTTTGCTTCAACCTCCAATTCGTCATCAAGAAAAATGGTGGAGGAGCTGCCTGTGAAATATTAATTCGGGCTGGGCGATGAAAGCGGGAATGATGGCGAGCATATGGGAGATCCTGAGGGGAAAGAATGCTGGTCCACATCTCAGCAGACCAAAGAGGGCTGGAGTCGTGTGGAGGAAAAGAAGGATGCAAATGAAATTGTTGAGTGGAGGAGCTGGTGGAGCTCTTGAGTCGCCATTTGTAAGGGTGTGGTATTTGCTTTGGCTGGAGTTTTTTTTTTTTTTAACATGTAAAGCATTATTCCAGGAAAATGTAAGAATCAGTCAGATGGTCTAATAGCGATAAATGCGGCAGTAATAAGAGGTCAAACACCAAAATGGTACTATAAGGGCCATACCAGTGATTTTGCATTTCGAGCCTAATAAATATAACCTGCATACACCTTACATTACTGACAACCATTTTTCAAAAATGGTTTAGAAAATATTACTGGAGCGGTAAATATTAGAATTGTTTTTCCAGCCTTCCAGGCTGTGGTTGGTTTTAGTTTATTCCAGTATGACATAAAAATCAATGTGAAATTTGCTTGAAATAATCATCACATCACAGCAAACAAGTCGTCTATTAATTTTTTTTTTTTTTTTTTTTTTGTCGATAATATGACGTAATTTTGCAGGATGTAAGCAATGTGCTTATTAGCAGTTTGGATATGCTGTTAATCCCCGAGAATTCCAGGAAAAGGAAGTTGTGTCGATGTAGTTTCCATTTAAAAATGGTTTAACATTTGCTAGTTGTCTGTTATATGTTGAAGTAAAATATCACAGCTCAAACTATGACCTCAGGTGTTGTGGAAAACCACCCCAGTTCCCCTTTAGAGGACGCCATCCTGCTAATAAATATTGAAATATTTAATTTTAAGACTTGAGGACCCGAATGTACTGTCATTTTTCGGTCCCTGTGGGCCAGACCATCTCATTTCACGAGGAGCCTCGAATTCAGCCGAGCCTTCGGGCTCCTCTGGAGGGCCCACATTTGTCGGCTGGGTCCTCTGGAGGGTCCGGGCCCCGAATTGGGTCACGGCTATAATTGCAGCAGAGAAAGAAGCAGTTTCTAATCTGGCAACAGTAACATGATTGGTTGACAACAGGTACGGCAGCTCTCATTGGCTGAGAGGGAATATCAGATACACAAAGACAGCTGGCAGGGTTGAGGCAGAGTGCAGAATATACAATATATGCATAAAGCAAGCAGTAGCAGGCTGAAAAACGTGGCATCCTGTTTGAACTTCTGCCAAGTTCAATTTCCCTGCCAACTTTATTCAGCACTTCAACACTTCTGGGTGTTTTTAAGATTCCTGGAGATTTCACTATTTTTATATCCTGTAATAAATCAAATCTCTTAAAAGACAAATGAGGTAATCAATCAATTAATCATTGTTATCAGTCAGTATATTACATATGAAACTTCAGTTATACTCTGATTAAGGCTATAAATAATGTTTTTTTTTCCCCATGTAGCCACCAGTATTGAAATTGGAATAAATCAATGAAAAAACCTACTACAGTAACAGACAGATGATGTGATTGTGAATGAATTTGCTCAAGCATGTAAATGTTATAATCTAAGAAAACTTCCACGTATTTCCTACACTGGCTCATTCTCATACTCACATGAAGCAGCGGGTCATATATATTCGGTGAACCACAGTATCCTCTTCATCTGTCTATTTATACGTCTTTCTCACAGTTTTGCCTGAATCATAGTAAATACAGACGGAAATTATAGTATAATAGTACTGAATGTATTTACGTGCTGCTTCATCCTGTGATTAAGATTTACATGAAGGCAAAAGCGTATTTGACACAGACGCTAATTTGCCGTCTCAAAAACACAAAGGATGTGCTGAGGTGATGTCTCTCTCTCTCTCTCTCTCTCTCTCTCTGTCACTCTTCCTCTTCCNGTCTCTCTCTCTCTCTCTCTCTCTCTCTCTCTCTCTCTCTCTCTGTCACTCTTCCTCTTCCTCTTTGCTTCTCATTAGGAACAAACATGAGGCTGATTTACATGACCATGCACACGCAACCTGATTTCGACCTTTCGCTCAGATGTGTGTAGAGCAGCCAGAAACTGTACTCAAGTAAAAATATTTTTACTTTATGATAATAGTGACTCAAGTAGTAGTCACCAAAATAATGGCTTGACTGAGAGTAATAAAATTATTAAAAAGATTGAGTAGTGAGTAACTTTGATCAAGAACAGAATAATTTAGAATAATCAACAAGCTATAAAGTGCTTGTCTGAGGAAAAAAATGCAAAGTAGCCATATGTAGCTTCTAATACGATCCAAATCATATCATATAAAGAAACAGTAGACAGTAATACATCAAATATTTACCACATAACAAATCATGACAATTCTGGCCTGGCCCCAAGACAGTTAGCATGGTTAGCTTCATAAATTTACTTAATAGAACAGGAAAACCTGAGTTAGCATTAGCAGCAGCAGCTAGTTAAGACAGTTAGCTAGGTTAGTTTCATGAATTTACTCAGAATAGAACAGGAAAACTTGAGTTAGCATTAGCAACAGCAGCTAGTTAAAG
Organism: Lucifuga dentata; assembly: GCA_014773175.1. Lineage (NCBI taxonomy): Eukaryota > Metazoa > Chordata > Actinopteri > Ophidiiformes > Bythitidae > Lucifuga > Lucifuga dentata. The sequence continues at coordinate 12,931 of VXCM01005011.1, forward strand.
ACAGTTAGCATGGTTAGCTTCATGAATTTACTCAAAATAGAACAGGAAAACTTGAGTTAGCATTAGCAGCAGCAGCTAGTTAAGACAGTTAGCTAGGTTAGTTTCATGAATTTACTCAGAATAGAACAGGAAAACTTGAGTTAGCATTAGTGGTGATAAACGGTGACACAGCATGTCGAGTGTTTCTCTCCACGTTAGAAAGTTGCTAACCCACTGATCATATATATATAATTCTCTTATATTCGTCCATTGAAGCGTTTTGTTGATATCATTTTCAGAAATGTGCGCATGCGCAACACATCCAGCTGCTTCAGGTCAAAGCATGAAAACAAGTGTCAGAACTGCTTAAAAAAGAAAATGTATATGCTTAACAAAAAATTGGATATAGGCAAAAAAAAACAAAAAACAAAAAAACTGGAATTGAACAGCAAGACTTGGAGCATAAATTCAGCCTAAAGGCTCCTACAGACTGTAAGATCGCAGACATCTTTTAAGTTCATTAAGTTCATCAAGCCACACTGTGCGACTCGATTCTAATAAACGTGGGTACGACATTAAGTTTTATATGCAGACTGCATGTTGATGATGTCTGACGAATCGTAGCTACGATGCAAGTCGAAAGAAAATACTGCGTCAGCGCCTCATCCATCTGCGCCGCTGTTGTGGAAAATAATGAAGCTAAATGAGAAGCAATCTTTGTCTTTGGAGCTGCGCTTCCTCCACTATTTCTCTCCATGCTGCTTCCGTCTTCGATCGTCATGGTAACAGCTGGAGCAGATGTCCTATAAACACGCCTTTGCTGCCACAACTCAGCCAGACTTTGTTACAGCCCCACTAATTCCGTTTCACAAGTTTTGCCTCCATCTCTTCAGTTTGGATGCTTGTTGTTGTTTTTTTCCCCCAAACTTTATTCATAATGGTGCTAACAGTGTCGCTTTCACCAGTGCGTTGTTTCACGCTGCATTCCTATTGGTTGGTTAGTAGCAGCATCCTAAATTTCTGACACTGTCAGAATTTTGGTGCAGGCTGTCTTTGGTCGTAAGACCGTTACGATGGCCCTCTTTGAACCTCTCTCACAGTGCGACGTAGGACCACTGTTTTGGAGCCACAACCAAAAATATCGCCACGTTTCTTTCACGTTGGTCACCTTTCGTCTGGGACAGCCCAGAATCGCACAGGTATACCCGGCTTTAGACCAGGTCAAGACCATTGTTGTTTACTCGAGATCTGTTGTATCTCAATAGAAAAGAAAAAACGACAGACTACGAGACAACAAATCACCGAATCGTGCCAAAATACTCTCAGACAGAAATGACGGCGGTTTCACACCTTTATATCACCCACATCCTGTATTTCAGACATCTGTTAGCTTTGTATTGCCCACAAGGAAGTGATCTGTTTCATCTGCTTTAACATCATATGTCAAGATTTAGACATAGCAAACAGCATATACATGTAGAACATGACCTGCATGCTCATTGGCTCTGGATGAAGGTGCGTGAAAATAAGCTTTAAAGATTAACAGCTCATGAAAACGAAGGGCTTCTTTAATGGCGTTGCAGGGCAAGACTTTCCCTCCTGGTGTGGGCCTGAGAATCCATTAAAACGCCCTCCCAGGTGTTGCTGCACCAGATGGGCTCCAGATGCTCTGATAATATATTCCCCAAGTGTTGGTTCTGCCTTTGAAAAGTGCTGGTGCTGGGAGAAGATGGCCTTACGCTGTTTGAAAGCTGAGCTGTGGGGGGCACAGATGCTCTGATATTGCAGCAGGGTGTAGCGGCCTCGTGGATGCTCTGCGCCCGGCGGGGGGAGATTTGCTTGAGTCACGCCTACACAGCCCAGCAGGAGAAGTCGGGAAATGGCAGGTGGCGTGCGGCAGCGTGCTCTTCAGGTCACGTTGCTGCATTTACCAACAGGGGGCAAAAGGGAATATCTGATCACAAACTATAGTCATTTTCATAGAACTCAGGCTCTGGTTTAATGCTGGAGTTATTGCACAAATAACCTGAAACGTAACGTCATATTTTGCCTTTGATTTTTCAAATAAAACAAAAACAAAATCACAGTTTTTATGAGAAGTGCCTAAAACAGGAAACTACACTTGATATATGTTTATTGTTGTTGATATCTTGCAATCCAATTGGTAATCCATATAGCAAATAATATAATGAGATAAGATCAATCTGAGGAAAAGACTCATCCAGGAAGAGATTTCTTTTCATTTTGCATCATCAGACTGAGAAGAAAGAGATTTCACAGTCTTTCTTTTTGTAGCCGTTTCATCATGTTGATCCTAATTCATCCATTTTCTTCCTCTGCAGTATCAAGTTAGATTTCCATTTTGTCTCAGCACAATCTAATAGTTTCAGAGGTAAAATATATAAAAATTCCCAAATTTTTGCAGTGACTGGAGTCAGATCAACAAAAAACAGAAAGTCAGAACACTTCCTGTAAGTTTTGGTTTTGGATTTGCTCAGAATGGCGTAGCTGGAACACAAACCACAACAAGAGAGACATATTGTAGTTTTCTAAGACATAGGCAAAATACAGGAGATAAACTAAATAAAACTAAAAAAATGACTAATTATGAAATAGTAGAATTGGAATTCAACATAATTTTATAGCAGTTTTTTTAGTGTTGTTTAGTTACTTCAACATTAATAAACTATATTTTTTGTTGTGCAGCAAATGAAAGCCAAAGTCAGTGAAACATGAAGTTAAATTAAAGGACCATACTGGTGGTTTTGCATGTGAGCCCAATAAACACTGCCTGCATACACACTGCATTACAGCCAACAAAAATGTTATTTTGCCAAATCTCCTAATCTGTCAAAAACAAATGTTTAGGTGATACATCCACCTTAAAATTCAGTGTTTTTCCTGCTAAAACCTACACATGATTGTAGAAGGTACTGCATTTTAACTTCTCTGGTAAAAGTCGTCTTTTCTCCTGGGACTATATTTGCTGGCGGAGACATACGTTTTCTTCCATGTAGCTCTGTGTTGGACCGGTTAAATAAACCAACTTCGACAAAAGATTTAACCGGCGTTTTGTTCGCTGGACTTATTGCGTTAAAGTCTCTACAAGTTGATTCTTATAGCGTATGGGAATAAAATGAAAGAAGCAGTCTGGAAGGTAGGAAAAACAATTTGATACTGTATTGCTTTCGTAGTTTGATTTAGAAAATAGTTGGCAGTAATGTAATGTGTATGCGGTTGTATTAGGCTCAAACATGCAAAATCACTGGTGTGGTCCTTTAATGTATCTTTTCCACCCCTTAAAAATGACCACTTGAGGCAAAACACTCGGCAAAAAAATATTTGGCTCTGTCGTACGTTTTTAAAGTTAGCAGGAAGCAGCTTTGTCCATTTCAGTTGCAGGTGAGCAACTGCAGATTCACCAGAACTGATTTGGTCACAGGTGTGAAAGGAGTTGGAGCTTTGAGGAGACGCAACCCCACGCCACCGCCGCCACACCTCCTCTGGCTTCATTGAAATGTGAAGAGGCCTTGGATGCAACGACTGAGTTTATCTCTTATCTCTTAATGAGAGACTCTGCAGTAGGCCACACTCCATTACGCATGAGCCAGATGATAAATTACATCGCCTTCCATGACTCTCTGACCTCAAGGGATGTTTAATTAATCAGAGGCTGGACAGAGCCGCCATTAGCCGAAGGAGCGGCGGCCGGGGCTGCCCTGCCACATTCTCACTCCCACACAGCATCGTTTGGACACCTTTCCAGCCCTCTCACCTTGGCAGCCAGGTGTGAATATATAGAATCAGCACACACACACACACACACACTCAAGCACACACAGAAAGAGAGAGAGAGAGTGAGCAANTCAGCACACACACACACACACACACTCAAGCACACACAGAAAGAGAGAGAGAGAGTGAGCAAGAGAAAGATCTTCAAGACCTCAAGGGGGCTGTTACCAACACTAACTGCTATTTGAATGTGAAACAACCGCAGCTCTTAATCAGGTTAGAATATGAATAATTGAGTCTCTAAGATTAGCTGGGTGGGGGCAGGGGGTNCTTAATCAGGTTAGAATATGAATAATTGAGTCTCTAAGATTAGCTGGGTGGGGGCAGGGGGTGGGGGTAACGAGAAGGAGATGTTGCTGCACAAGTACAGTACAGCTGCGATTTCCCAAAATAGCACGTAACGACCTCAGGAGGGGTTCTAGAAGGGGATCAAGGGGGTTTGTGACCAAATTNAAATAGCACGTAACGACCTCAGGAGGGGTTCTAGAAGGGGATCAAGGGGGTTTGTGACCAAATTAGGAGTAGCTTAATTCAGCAGAAACTGAATTCGCAAAAAAATTATCTCAATTTAAAGAGCGGATTGGAATGATGATTCTAATGATGTTTTATTCTCAGCACTATTATTTCCCCATGTACAATGTAGACATTTAATTCACTGTTAAATCAACAACAACAGTCCCTGGGACAAAGCCTTATTAAATGAGAATGCATTGCCTGTTGCATGTTTAGGAGTCAGCAGCTTTCAGTTGTGCTGCTGCAGAAGAGAAAATTCCAGCTGCTTTTTTTTGCTGTTCGTAATTGAAGTCCTTTAAGTTTAAGTTCTTGAATTTATGCTGCCTGAGCTTGTTCTAGGACGAATCTAATCATAGCAAATCAAACAGATGCTGTGAAAAGGCTGTAACATATCAGGTTTACTGACACGTCTTCAGATGAACATGTTGATAGTTAGCATGTCATATCTGCTGTATTCATGAATTCTATTCACCTGATATGAAGCAATATGTGGTGTGCATGCAGTATGTTAACATTCTGCTATGCCAGCTGTATGCAATATGCAGTGTGCATGCAGCTATGTTACCATTCTGCTACACTAGCTGCATGCAGTATGCGGTGTGCATGCGGCTACATTAGCATTCTGCTATGTTAGCTGCATGCAATATGCGATGTGCATGCAGCTATGTCAGCATTCTGCTAGCATAGTTCTGCTAGCTCTAGTACAGAGTTAGCAATAAGGCATTTGTCATTGAAACACAGGGTGGGAATCAAGACAGAATGAGAGTTCTATTCCAAATCCATGAGATCTGTGACTTCACTGCAAAAACAACTGCAGGAAACCAACATGTGGCAGTTTTCATGTGTTTATGTCCTTAAACTGCTGGAAATGATCTAACAGCCAAAACAAGCACATTAGCTGAAATAAGGCTAGTTCATAGTTTGGCATAGTTCTGCATTTTGTTATGATTAAAATGGTGACTGTCTGTTAGCATATTCCAAGTTTGTCATTCGTTATAATATCGTCCGTGGAACATGTTAATGGTGCTTTCGTTGTGCTCCTGAACTTGGGAGTCGCAACTCGGAATTTCATCATTTATGACCAACGCATGGTGAAACAAAGTTGGAGACAACATGGAAGCTTCCATGAAAACTTTACTTTGTCAGATCAAAATAAGCAACTTTTTTTTTTTTAAATTTATGAGATATTTACGAGATATTTACCTTTTCAGAACAGCTCCTGCATTCTCCAGTGTTATCTGTTTAACCTGGTAATGTGTCTGTTTGCTGGTTGATTTAAAGAAAAAGCTTCTAAATGTTCATTTATAGAGAAATTAGTGTTTATGGTGTGAGCAGCCATATTGAAATGATGTCATTTCTGAACTCCAGTTGGGAAAGTTCCGATGTGAGATGAGTTTTTTTTTTTTTTTTTTTTTTTTACTTTTCCTGGTCAGAAGTTGGAAATTCCAAGTTTGCAGTGAATGCAGCATAACTTTGTCCTGTTTGGATTTTCTCAGATTGTTGCAGCTCCAGACATTTCTGAACAATGAGCAGATTGAGCATTGATACATTTTGGTTTGCTTTAACATTTTCTTTAACTTTTGAAACCAAACCAGACCTACTGTTAATACAACAAAAGTAACAATTTGGACCAGAGCAAATAGCGTACGGATTTGAAAATAACCTAAAATATTGCTTCTGTGTCATATAAGGTCACCACCAAGACTTTCTCACTTACACTTTGCTGTTAGAAGAACATGAAACTGCTTCCTGCTTCAGCATGGAACATTGGCCCTGCACATAAATTGCAGCCTGCAGAATTGTCAAATAATGGAAAAATAAGGCAAAGAAGTGAAAGTTGCTAGTTTTCATTTTTCTGGAGACCCCAGGAGATTCTCATAATGACCCTTTACAAGTTCTGGGACCATGTATTTGAAATCACTATAGCAGAGTTTCACGTAACACCTGGACCTGCTGCTGGCCACAAAATTCCTCTCTGTCTGAAATCTCATTACTTACAGACTCCTATTTACTCCAGAGATAAAACGCTCATTCAGCCTCACGTTTAAAGGACCATACCGGCGACCATTCATGTTTGACCCCAATATATACAACCTATATATATGTCACGTTACTGACAACCAATTTCCAAAACATAAAACCGTATTTTTTTTTTTAAATCCTCTAATCTTTCAAAATCAAATGTTCAGGTGATACACACCTTAAAATTCAATGTTTCACCTTCTAATACTTATGCACGATTGTAGAAGGTGCAGACATTTTAATTTCTTGGTTAAAGCCGTTTTCTCCTGGGACTACATTTCCTGGTGGAGGAATACATCATCTTCTGTGCAGCTTCATGCTTGATCAGTTAAAAAAAGTTATTTCGACAAAAACCCTAATAGATAAATAAATTGTTTCCTGTGATGGATTATTTATCTCAAGCGTGTTTCAAGTTTCTAAAAGTTGATTTTAACAATGTACTGAAATGAACTGAAACCAATGGAAGGTAGGAATAACAATCTAAAATTTACCACTAACTAGTATCTTTTGGGAAATGGTTGTTAGTAACATGTAGGAATGAGCAATTACACCATTATCTGTATCTGTATCCATTCAACCAACCAAATTATCCATATCCTTATCTGNTTTTTTTTTTTTTTTTAAATGAACTGACGGTGTGAAGACAGTAGATTACAGGTTACAGTTGGCTAACCATGATGTATTCTGTATGTATTGTGATTTCAGGTGAGTGACAACGTCTAAATGTGCACAAAATTACATTAGTGGATGTAAGAATCGCTAGCTAACTGGCTAGTTAGCCTAGAAGCTAGAAGCTAGTAGAAATGTGCATTAGTATCAGTAGCTTCCGTGTGAATGTCCACAGTAAATGAATGTGTGTTCGTTTAGCTGTGGACTGAGAATAATGTTGAGCTGAATCTGAGAATTGCAACTACAGCTAATAGATGCTACTATGCTAAACTATAGCTAATAAGATGCTACTATGCTAAAATATAGCTAATAGATGCTACTATGCTAGTGTGGACAGGGTGGCTGTGAGTCATGTGGAGCAGCAGCAGCAGCAGCTCTGTGTAGAGAGGAGCTCTCTATGATTGGCTGCCTGGATGATCACGCAACCATGTGACAGCGCTAGTAAGAGGTACACAGTCAGATTTGTTTTCCTTCAACGAGTACGGATAGTGACACGTTTTACTTGGATGGTACTCGTACTCGTAAAAAGTGCATTATCCATAACGGATACTCGGTTCATCCAAGTACTCAGCTCATCCCGAGTAATATGTATGTGGATCGTATATATTAGGCTCAAACATGCAGGATTGCCGGTATGCTCCTTTAAGTGCAGTTTAAGGCTTCTGAATGCTTGAAGATGCTCAGTCGGTTTATGATGAACTCGTCCTTGACTTGGCTAACGATTGTTACGACTGAAGCTTTATGACTGTCGGGCAGATCAAGGCCTTTTTTTTAAATCCACTCTTGGTGGTGAACTGAATACAAATGCAACTTAGAATAACTTTCAATATTCTGTTCTACCATTCTATTCCATGCAGGAATCAAAACAATGCTTTCTCTTGCGTGTAGATTGTGATCTGACAACCTTCAACGCGGCACTAAAAATTCATCAGACGCTACTTCTTATGTTCGACAACTTAGTTTGACGTGTTTTCCTCTTTCGGCCTGCAGACTCCGGTATCTCCTGATGCTCTTTGAGGGGCTCGTCTTGAGTTTTTGTCTGTACCACTCATTCATCTGTAGAGAACGCTGCGTTGTAATTCCCAAGATTCTGGAATATTTTGCTGTTATTTGACATTGATGGGGTCAAATGGCTGCATGCTTATTCCTCTAGCCCATTTATATTGTAATTTGCAGAATAGCAGATGAAGCAGGGGATATATTTAAGAATGCATTTTTGCCTCAAAATTTCACTTTTTAAAAGTGAACTTGCTTATTATTGAAATTCAAATGTAAATTCCTCTGTGAAAGGTCAGAGAGACGACTGAAATATCCTGAGCTTCAGGCTGCCAGCTGCTGCCGCATTTCAAATGAGGCTCAATTAAAAAGCTAAAAAGAGAAAGAAAAAAAAGCTTATGTCACGTTTGATTTCAGATCCTGTTGCAGTACTGCATTTTTACTAAACTGTCACTGAAAGGTCTTATGATGTTTGGTGTAGCTGCTTGCATAGACTGCAGAAACCAATCCCCAACGAGAAACATGCAAAATACATAATCTATTCAATAAAAATTCTAGTATCAATTTTTAAAAAGAAAATCTGCTAGTAGGATAAAAGTGGCTTTTCATGCCTTCTAGCTTTAAGATCTAGCTGTAACAAAATACCAATCTTAAAATTAGCTTAAAAAAAACCTTTTAGCTTCATATATTTTTATTATTATTTTATTTTTTATATAAGCAATTTACTTTAGAAATTCAAATTAAGTCTGCTTCAAAATATTGATTTCTGCTAATTCATCTTATTTTAGGAGTTAATGTCAGTTTTTTTCTCCTGGAAAAAAAAAAAACATTTCTGCCAAGCTTGGACAAAAAAAAAAAAAAAAAAAAAAAAAGAAAAAAAACAAACAATGAATGTAAAATCTGAAGTTCCACAGATTTTTCATCTGTTCAAAAAAAATTAAAAAAAAAAATGCTGAAAATGACAAAATTTTCACAAAGATTACAAAAATAAGACCTGAAAAATGCTCGGTAACTTCACAGGACAAATCAAGATCAATTATCTCGAAACATGTCTCATAAACTAGGGTATACAGTGGTTCATATTATTATTTTTCATGAAAAAGTTATTTTGAATAATAATATAATAATTCCTGTTTTTCTAGTGTACGATGCATTCGGTTATTCTTCAGTATTTCATCTCTAAATGATATAGAAATAGATGTTGAGCATGTTCTTTAGTTGTTTGATCAAATCAAGACCAGTTATCTTGAAACATGTCTCATAATCCAGTGATTCATATGATTATTTTTCATGAAAAATTTACCTTGAATAATAAAATATTAATTCCTGTTTTCTGATGTATTATCCATTTAGTTATTCTTCGGCATTTCATCTCTAAATGATATAGGAATATATTTGAGCGTTTTCTTTCATTGTTTGAGTGTTGGGTGAGCAGGAGTCGGTGAAGTTCCGTCCTGTGTGTGCGTGGCGATGTGTGTGTGTGTTCACCGTGTCTCTCAGACATGGCAGCCACAGGAAGCTCTGCTCAAACAGCCCTGCTGGCCTCTCTGCTTTGTCTCATCTGCTCTGCATGCTGAGCATCTTCCAATCTGGCCGCGAGCGATGGAGAGGCTGGCGCTCCTGGTGTCAGCTCTCCTCACGATCCTCAGAAGTCCTCTGTCAAATCCCCCTGCCGGCTGGCCCTGCAGGCTCCCAGGAAATTAACCAGGAGGAGAGACGGGGAAGTGGGTNCCCCCTGCCGGCTGGCCCTGCAGGCTCCCAGGAAATTAACCAGGAGGAGAGACGGGGAAGTGGGTGACACAGGCAGGAACTTTTTCAGTTTGTGCTGCTGCTGTATTACTTTTTCCACAAAAGACATCCTCCGTGATCTCTGCCAGCGGTCATTAGGTTTGAGGGAGTTTGAGTTTTCGCTGAGGAAAACTGACCAGCAGCTGCGTTTGCTTCACTTCCACTTTGATGCACCTTTCCGTCAGTAATTCAGCATGAACCTTCCATGACTCTCTCCCCACATTCTCCTCATGCGAGAAATTTACTTTTTTTTTTTTTTTTTTTTTCCCTCACAGCCCACAATGGCTAGCAAATTCCAAAATTAATTTGGATCATTTGGCCATTTTTTAATAGAGCAGAACCTCCTAACTATGGCTAGTTACTGGCCAAAGTGGCTGCAAGAATTCCTTTATTTAAGCAGGAGAATGTCATTGAGGTTAAAAATCTCTTTTTCAAGAGTGTCCTGGCCAAGATATGCAGCAATATGCACTCATATGAGACAAATAACATAAAACATAAAATAAAATCACAGCAAAAAGATTGCTTATATCGTATAAATTAAGAAAGTGTTGACGTTAAATTTTTAGCAGAAATAATTTCCCAAAAACACGCTATAATCAGACCATATGAGCAGCAGCAACACTAAACAACGCAATAAAAGCCCTAACATTCCCCATGACATCAACATTTTGATGATGATGCATTAAAATCCTGAGCAAACCTTTAAATCTGCCAAGAGAAACCAATGTCTGTAATTTTAAAACGTTTTGCAAAATAAACTGCAGCCACTAACAGACTTCATCAGCATTTTCCTGAAGTTTACGTCCCGTCCTGATTAGCAGCGAAACAGCTGCTGAATACAACAGAATCATACAAAATCCATTTAAACTTTACAAGAAAACACTGTTAATAAAACCAAATGTGAAATGAAAGTTAATGTTCCTCAGCAGCAGAATCGTCGTATGAAGCCTGTTTTGTTTTGACATAAAGAATCACACCCAGCCAATAACCAACTGTTTGTAATTACAGGAAACAAAGAGACGAGCAAAACCAAATCATTTATGTTACAACTCATTCAGAATGTTTCCCAGTTCATCTGGTTTTAATTAGTAGAATATCTGAATGTAGTTTCAAACAGAATAAAATAGTCCCAAAGTCCAAAATATTTGGTCTCATCTCATACCAGAATCACCAAAGTTCAACAAAATTAAAGGACTATACCACCCATTTTCCATGTTTGAGCTAACATATTCAATTTTCATACATGTTAGTTACTGACAATCATTTCCCAAAGGATAAAACCGTATTTCAGCTTTCCTGATATTTTGCTAAATTTCTTAATCTTTCAAAATCAAATATTCAAGTGATACACCCACCTTAAAAATCCATGTTTCTCCTGCTAATAGTTACACAGCCTTATGAAGTCACGGTCCTTTAAATTTTTCCATAAACGCAGGTCTTCTTTTGGGACTATATTCCCCGGTGGAGGCATACATTCACTCCACGCTTTTTATTGAGCTTAAACACTAAAATTACATAACTTCTAAAAAAACCTGAATACACGTCTTGTTGGTGATGATGGATTACCTATCCCAAGAACGTTTACAGTATCAACAAGTTGATTTTAATAGCAGAATGAACTGAAACCAATGGAGGTCTGGAAGGTAGGAAAAACATTTTTAATTCACTGTTCCAGTAGTATGCTTTGGAAAATGACTGTCAGTATGAATATTGACAATCATTTATGTAGTTATGTGTATGAAAATTGAATATATTTGGCTTAAACATGCAAAATAGGTGGTATAGTCCTTTAAACTCCATCCATGCATTTTTCATCACTCATCCGGTCCATAGTCATGTCCAAAAACTGTTTCCGGAGCAGCTGGGACATGGAAATCCTTGCAGCGTGTTTTAGATCTGCCTCATGGTGTCTGCAGCAGCATCCTGGTGAGGTTTGAACACGCCCTGCAGTCTGCTTCTTTAAGTCACAACCCAGAGTTCAGTTCAGTGAAACTTTAACTCATATTTCACTGACCTCTATGACACAATACAAGACTTTATTGCCACGTCAACTTAGAGTTGGTAGTAATTTGTCTCATTGTCTCAGTGTCTCATAATAAACAAAATACATCATTTATTGCACATATGTATCTGATAAATCTAAGAGGTGAGTCCTGAGACTCATTAAAAATGCTAATGAGCAGTGATGATGTGTTTCGTGGTATTCTGGCTCTGATAATCTGACAGAATGAAGATGAAGATAATTTTGTCTTTATATGCAGTATTTTTGCTCTCTGATCCAACCGGACCCTCATCTTGTTTCCATATCCTACTTTCTGATTCTAATGATTTCTGCAGCCTGTATTCTCCTTCCTGCTGTTCTTTCCTCTGGAGTCTAGAATCACATCCATATTGGATGATTTTTGGAGAATTTCCTTCATTTTCCAGAACATTGTAGAATCAAGTAGGAAATTCACAATTTTTTTATAATTTATTATAGATGTTATTGCTCAGTTCTTTCAGATTGGATTTTTTATTTTTTTTCCAAGAATGAAGAATTTTCTAAGAAAAATATTTCAGACTCTTAAATGAAGGAAATGATCTTTATGAGCAAAATATCCAAAGGGACAGCAATGATCTGTCAGGATCATTCTTGTTGGAAATGAAAGTAGTACAACAAGAATAATTTCTGTAGTACTCATTCTGTCTTTTTAGCCGTTTCCTCAGCTGACATCATGTTTGCTTTGTGTCTCTAGAATAAAACGTGACTCTTAATTTAGCCTTTTTTGCAGTTTTTCTTAAATTGCATGTGACTCAAATACTTTGAAAAAAAAAAAAAAAAAANAAAAAAAAAAAAAAAAAACAGACTGAAGGATTAAAAAAAAAGCCATCGAGTTTCTGTTAAAGATAATGACAGAGGCAGCTTAAGATGCATGAAGATAAGTTTTATTTCACCAGACACGGCACGAGAAAAGCCGCTATGCTAGTGTTGCTAACGCTCGTGTAACAAGCAGCTCTTGTGCTCAGAAACAGAAATTGCAGCTTGCAGATAAAAGTGAATCATCGCTTGGCAGCGTCTCTTCTGTCGTCCCCCCGTGACTTCAGAATGAATTCTGAATACAGTCCGTCCATATGGTCCGTAATGGTCGGCTCTCATTTCCAGCTGTTAAGAGATTCTATTTTGGTGATGATAATGAAGAGGAATTCTGATAAGGAAGCTGAGAAGAGGAGAAAGAAAGATGGACAGGGAAAAAAACGGTTTGATCTTCAAGTAGAGAAAGGGCGGAGGAGTCCTCAGGGGTTCCGGCTCTTTAAAAGGTGCTTGTTGGCTCCAGGGGGACGATGCTCCCACTCTGTCTCTCTCCACATCTTCATCGTCATCTCTTCACATCCCCACCCCACCCACCACTTGAGATAAGTTATGACTGATAATGTTCAGAACTCATTCCAGGTAATTGATCTGTAGGTAGAGATCAGCCCTCCAACCCGCCAAACAGCCCACGCTTCCCCTTCCCCCTCCTTCATCCATCGTTAACCCACTCTGACATCATCATCATCAAAGGAACCTCAGATGCACTGCAAAAAAAAAAGAAAAAAAAAAGCAGGAATTCCAGAAAGTTTCAAGAGTTGATCTCATTTGTTTTTAATCCAAGAAAAATAATCTTAACGAGCACCATCTGCACTTTTCAATAAAATTAGTCTGAATTAGTTTTAGTAAGTTATTCAGTCAGTTTCAACTGGAAAACAGGACGGTTTGCTTTTGCTTATTATAAGATTCAGAGCAATCGTAAGAATTTTTAGTCATTTTGTCTGTCATTGAGTCCTGAGAGTTTTATTTTTTAAAAATGAGTCAGAAATGAGCGTGTGAAATTAAGAAAGAAAACTAGGAATTAATTTGTTTCAGGAACTTTGTAGGATTGAGTGTCGGTACTGAGACGATGTTATTTTACAGCCATCGTTGTTTTTTACCGCCTTTGCCAAAAATGGCAGAATTATTTTCACAAGCAAACATTTACATTAAAGGTACTTTAATTTGAAATTCTGAAGTTTCACTACTTACATGAAACTAAATAGGATAACAAGAAACCTTTTAACGATTTGTGCGTTGTTGGTCATATGATCTTGACACAAACAACATATTTTTTTGAAGTGCGACTCTCTAATTAACTGATAAGTTGAACTTAAAGATATAATTGTAGCTTTTCTATTTGTAGCATAATTTTCATGATAAAATGCACAAAGTTGATGCTTATCTTGCTGCTTATCTGGCATTAGATACCATCGCCCTTTAGCTTGTGCAGCAGATAATAAGCAACACGTAACATCTCACTTATCATTCAGAGTGGAAACCACTGTTTGTGGCTGTTGGCTAAACTGATCCTAAATGAGCACGTTGATGAGCTTTGTGCTCAAAGCTGGAGGTTTCACGTGTCGTCCGGGCTCCATTCCTGTCAAATTACGGGCTGCTGGGTCTGAGAAATTGACACTGACACAAAATTAAATTGGTTTGTTCAAAGTAAATTGTAAAAAATGAAAATGAGCAGCAGAAATATTAACTCCTGTTGCGCTCACTGATTGGGAGAATTGTTCACCTGTATCACAAATGTGTGTGTTATTTATTGTTGCTCTGTCATGCTAATAAGACATTTTAACAGACGGTTACGCTGCAGACATGTTGAAATGGACTCATGAAAGAAGAAAACTCCATCAAGGCAAAACAAGCTGAGACAAAATTTATATGGTTTTAATTATTTACTGCTACCTAGTAGTATATAATTAACTATAAAGCCAGAAATCTGTGGCACCAGCATCTCTAGAACCCGGCACCGTATGAAGGTGAAATTCAGCAGGTTTATTGCTCAGGACCCAAAGACATGTAGCGTCATGTGTGAAGTTGCTTGGATGAGCGGTTCTCAAATTCAGCTGTGCGTAAAAAGTAGTCCGCGTGGCAGGATACTGTGGTCCAGTGCCACGGTCTCGACCTGACTCCATACAGCAAACAAAGCTAGCTCAGGAGGACTAAATTATGGCAGGCTGCATAAAGTCCGGCTCGTTTTGAACAGGCACTGCACTAGCTAATAATAATAATAATAATAATAATAATAATAATAAATTGCATATTTGTCATAAGAAACAGGAGTTTTCGAAAATCTATCCCATTCTGGACCAAATTACACATATCGGTCTACAGTAGCATGGAATTAAGATTTTCAAATTTTTCATTATGATTAGTGTTTTACTTTAAATAAATAAATAAATAAAACTCTCAATGTAATGAAATCATTTTAAAGATCCCTGGATCCAGATCATCAAATCATCAAAACGTTTATATCTTGAGACCTGTTCTGATTGGTCGGGACAATCCTGGAGAAATTTTTTACATTTCAGAAGGATGTTCCAGGTTTGAAGGACCATATCGGTGATTTTTGCATGTTTGAGCCCAATAAATACTACCAGCAAACATGTTACATTACGGCCTGCTATGTTTTCCAAAACATACTACTGGAGTGTACATTTGGTACATTTTCTAATGTATTTTCTACCTTCCAGCCTGCCATTGGTTTCAGCTCATTCCATTATGCTATAAAAAATCTACTTGTAGAGGCTTGAAACATGCTTGAGATAAATAATCCATCACAGCAAATCACACATCATTATTATTTTTTGTTGAAGTTATTTAATTTTAAAACACGTAGAGTACTTCTGAGTTTGGCGTAGAGAAATGGTGCGTTCAGTGCCGCAGCATGAAGTATTCTGAATAACAGTCTTACTACTCAGAAATTAGCCGTAATGATTTTTGTTACCTCTTCAGTGGATGAGATGTCTTATTGATGATATGTTCTTTTCAACATCCATGTTGGATAATTGTTTGTCTTCTGTGTTCAGGCTCTTGACATCACAGCTTGTTACTGAAATGTCGTTCGGCATCTGAATGTTAAAATCTGTGTTGTCATTTGTTCACTGTAGCAAGTGAATGCACCACCAAGATGAATTCTCAGACTTTTAACCGCAATAAAATCCTAAAATGAAGTCACTTTGACATGCAAAACACCAGAATGGTCCTTTAATAATAATAATGTTGAAAATAGTAGTTTCCAAGTCTGTGACCCTGTACCTCCGTGAAGTCAAACGTCGGTATTCCGTTTTTGGCATCAGCAGATGCGTTCGGACTCCTTCAGATGATTAAAAAAAACGGTTTAACAATAATTCCCCTGGACAGTTAAATTTAATATTTAACTTTCATGCTTTTTGATTCATGCTGCAGATCATTATCCTTTGCTGTTCCCTGCTGAGTTTATGCTGTGAATAATTCCAAATGACCACACAGTAAACCGGTTGTTAAATTCACACTAATTTCAAGTATAATTGTTTGAAACGTTTGAGCTCTCACACCTTCATTCATCTGTAAATAAACATATTGACTGATATGGAATATGAGTCGATCATTGTGAAATTAACAAATGGCTGTCTGGAGCTGCTTTCACTGTCTTGCTCTCTGTGAATTCATACTCGGGTTCTCAAATTAGGGAAAACTGGAGCAGAAAACTCCCCACTGGAGATCCTGTTAAAGTGCTGACAGTTTTTTTTGTTTTGTTTTTTTCTGAAATAAGACTCCTCACAACTGTTTGAGAGAGAAAATCCCACCTGGCTTTGCAAAGACAGTATTTCTTAGTTTACTCGAGCAAAGGATTTGGTTACTTTCTATATGAAATGCAGGAATTTAAAGAATCCTTATGCGTGTTTTATGCATTGGAGCACATCTTTCCTACTGACTTGCTTTTACTCGCGATACCCATAGGCCTATTCAGACATAGTTAATAGCCATATTTGTAAAATCCATCACATTTAAACTGTTTCCTCAATGAGAAAAAAAATCTTATCTGTACAGTTGCTGCTGGCCCCATAAACAGGACGGTGCATTTGTTAATATTAATATTCCCCTCAATCTTTAGTGGAGCTGTGAGTGTGAATTGAAGGTTGGCTGATTGGTTTTTATTTTTTGCAAAGAGGCAATTTAATTTTTTTTTCCTCACAGCCTACTGGGAGACAATTTTATTTTTTTATTTTTTTATTTTTCTGCTTTCCTCTCCAAAAAATGTCAACAGGACTTTGTCAGCACTAAGCACATTCTCTGCCGTGACAGATATCACCTGACCCCAATTTATGAAAGGCACAGAAGAGACACACTTCTCCAGCACAATATGAATATATTATCATCCTGAAATGTTCTGTATTTGGCATTTGAGAATTATATTAAAGGCGGTGCTGGAAATCCAAGACGTCTTCACTTAACTAAGACAAAAGTACTCTATTTGGATTTTTTTTTAAAAGGAATTCATGAATACCCTTCACATGCATTCCCTCAGAAACCGCAATTGAACTGTCAGATTCAGATCAAATGTAAGTATCAATCAAACGGCGTATCAAAAAATAAATATAAAAGCTTTTATGTCTGGATGGCTGAGCTCCAAGATCCCATCTCCATCACTTGACAGCTGTGACATATCTGTAAGGAGTCCCTGTTTTTCCTTTCAACACAACAGCCAGCCTGGAGTTCAAAGGCAGCCGCTTTGCTTGATAGTGCGATGTCATTATGGTGGCGTTATTAGCTCTGTGAGGATGAATCTCAGCTCAGCAATACAAGCAGCAGTTACAAAGCAACCGTCTCTCCCCCTCTAATGGTGTTTTCTGCCACTCACACAGAAGCCCGGGTAATGTTTATTGAATTCTATTCCCAACAACAGCCATAAATGCAGACCGCGTCGGCTGAGACCGAAACTCAGACTCAGGGAAAATCTATAGGTTACACAAATACACAATGCGCCCATGCGTAGATAAACGCTGCATCAGAGGCATCTGCATCGCTTGACTACGTGTGTATGCATGTGCACGTGTCACGCACGTGCTAACACCCACAAATTGCATCCAAAAGACATCTGCCATCATGTGACCATGAGGCATTCAGATGCCACCCTCCAATGAATATAAAGTATAAACACTCCTCCAAATTCTCCACCTCTGGCCTCCATTTCATACCATTATATTGGCATAATAAACACATTAGCTTCTCCCTACCCAATTCCTGCTCCTAAGATGAATCTTTCCCCACTATATAAAATAATTTGCCAACATTATATGTGCTGATGAATAATTCACAAGGGTTCATGGAGAGTTCCAGACCGGTCTGAGTCCTGGAGGAGGCTGAGCCGACACACACACGAGGCTTCTATGGCTGTTTCTGCTCTCATGACGGAAAGTGTTGGATTAACTGCAAAATTTGCCTTTGAAAATGATATATGCTCCCTAATATCCACTCTGACGGCTACTTATTCATAATCATGAGAGTAGGTCAAAGGAAGATACAGGATTATTCCATTTCTATTGAATTGTTGTAATTGCTTGAAGTGAAAGGATTTTTTTTCTCTTTTTTACTTTCCTGTACCCTGTGAATGCGTACAGATTTGTCCCATTCTGAAAGCTGTTATTTAAATGCACCTCAGTGGAGTTAAAGCGAGAACCACAAACCAAATGCTTGACTAATGTTTAGCTCTTTAGGTTTTGATAGTTATGTAAGGATCAGGGTCTTGTTGTGGTTTGGATTTGCCAGTCTAAACAGGAAATAGGATTTCAGAGAGTCTGAGAGGAAGCTCTACCTGAAAGCCTCAACTCAGGGCAGCGATAACGTGCTTTCCAGGTGCTCGAATCCCTTTCACAACACACTGAAATGTTTGTACCAACATGAGAGTGCATGGAATTTACGATTTGTGAGCAGAAAGGTGACGTTTGATAGGTTTTAGTGGCAGGTTGAAGTATTAAAAAAAAAAAAAAGAAAATTAAGAAAAACGTAATAATGGGAGGAAATGCTGCTCCATTTGCATTCAGACATGAATTCATATACTGACTAGAAGTGCAAATCTTGTTTGTGAATTCTTTTTTTAAATTTTATTTTATTTATGAACACTAGAATCTACAACAGCGTATTAGGGCCATATAAGTGGAAAAAAGAAACGAGGGGGCATTATTTCGAGTTTTTAAACTCAAAAATGTGCCAGTTTTAAAGTCTGTATGTTTATGATAATTTGATGATTTTGTGCTAAAAGCACAAGTATTTCTTTATTGCTAAATCCGATGGAAAAGTATAATTTAATAAGGATGTACTCACAAAAAATCTCGCAAATTTGCCAGTTTAAAACAGGTACTGCACTAGTTATTTTAGTGGAAGATGAATAATAATTTTTTTAAAAATAACTAGTGTAGCGCCCGTTCAAAACGTGCCTCTTTGGACCGGGCCAGACTTTATCAACCTGCCATTAGTGGCCGTGGAGCAGAGCATATACTGCCGCACCTGGAGCGTATCCTGCCGCGCGGACTACTTTTTACCAGCACAGCTCAATTTGAGAACCACTCATCCAAACATCTTCACACGTGACGCTGCACGTCTTTGGGTCCTGAGCAACAAACCTGCCGAATATCAACTTCATACAGTGCTGGGTTCTAGAGATGTTGGTGCCACAGACAGAGATTTCTGTCTTTATAGTTAGATAATTAAAAAATTTTTTAACAATGAAAAAGGGAAAATAATGAAAACGGGAATCGAACCACCTCACATCGTGACTATGCCTGCAGTACATGACCTTATTAAATTATACCTTTCTGTCAGATTTAGCAATAAAGAAATACTTGTGCGGAAAATCATCGAATTATCATAAACATATGGACTTTTAAAACTGGCAACATTTGAGTTTTAAAACTCGCAAATGAAGTTTGAAAACTCAAAATAATGCTTAATTGTCCTTTTTTTTTTTCTTTGTCTTATATGGCCGTAATATGCCGTCATAAGAATCGGGCCTGGTGCATAATAGGTTTTCTGACAGGAAGGCACTTTAATTCCACATCAGTTCAAGTGTATGTGATGAATACGGCTAAAACTGAAACATGCTGAGGAAGTGAAGCCTTACAGCCACTCGAATCCAGGGATGTAATTCCACTTCCACAATCAAAACACTTGTTATGGCGTTTTCAGACTAGTAGTTTACCTGGTTTGAATCAGGATTCATTTGTTACAGTTTTGCATTCTGGTTCATTTTACACAGGAAAAAAAAATCTAGTCAAACCAAATATATCAGCAGAGGTCATGTGAACACTTGGAAATTTCAGGGGATGAGAGGAATAAAATCAAAAAAGAAAAAAAAATTAATATGATGGAAAACAAAATAATATGTAAAAAAAAAAAATAGGGATACTTTTGTAGTTTTAGTCATAATTTAGTCATAAACCGAACTGGCAGCAGAAGTCAAATTTGACTTGAAGATGATGTTTTGAAAGCCGCTGGTTGCTTCACATTATGTGGCGACGTTGTGCTGCCTTCAGATGGCTGAACGGGAAAACGGAACACAAAGGACCATACGCATCATGTTAATCTGAAGACGTGTTAGATTAACATGTTTCCACCTTTTCAAAGCTGAAAAGGTGGAAACAGGTGCTGAAAAGGTGCTGAATTTGCTAATCAAAGGTGTAGTTTCCTTATCACGAAGCAGGCATATGAGTCCGCTGTAGTTCTACATCAATCAATACATCCTGCTGTCGTTGCTTCAGAACCACAAAGCCACAAATGAACTCCCGAGTTTCTATGGAATCAGACCGAGACCGCCTTCTCAAAATAGCCGAGGTGCGAGATTGTTCAGATCTGCCCAAACGAACTGAATCAGAGGGGAAATGAAGCCTAATCTGATGGAACCAGACCAAACACGGACCACATTCTCACAGCTCGATGCCCAGATGAATTACTTCCATTTTTTTGCTCTTTCTGTAGTTTTGCTAATGAAGCAGCATGCAGAATGAGTTTAGGTAAAGTTGTTGCTGTGTTCAGCGGGGATTCCCTACGCTTTTTAAAACGAAAAAGAATTAAGTACTTTATCAATAATGTGCTGAACAAGTTTATGTAGATTAAAAGTGTAAATACATGAATAAATAAGTGTAATTGCATTGCAGGTTTAAAAAAATTTAAGGAACTTTCAACATCATTATTTGATTTGATATTTTAATTTATTTTGTGTGCGTCTGCTGAAGTTAGTAATTTCCATCCTTTCCCAGAATGCCGTTTCAGCAACCCTGAAAACAAACAAACAAACAAAAAAAAACCGCTTTATTCAAATGGTGCTTTCAAAGACCGTAATTTTATGAAACTTACCATGAAAATAAAACTGATCTTGGTCAGTGTATTAGCTTATTAAAAAAATCTTCTAAACAAAATACAAATAACAAAATACAAATACTCTGTTGTACATGAACCAAATGTAGACAAAAAATTACTTTTTTTTGTCTCCATTTGGTTAAAATATGCTATATTTTCTGTTTTGCTAGTACTTTTTTTATAAAGTTTACTGGTGGATTTTTTCTTTGAGCTGATATCAGTTATAGCTTTTTGTACATTACTACACGATGCAGTTTATTATTGCCAACCTCACCAACATTATAGTTTAAAAAAGTTAAATCATTTATGCCATGTTATATTGCTGAGAAAGAAACATTTTCAAGGTTAAGCGTAAAGAAAAATGTGGCTCATGAGAACTTTAAGCAACGCTGAGTCAGATCAAATTTATTAAACCATCATCCCATTAGAGCAGGTTTCTAACAGATGCTGCATGTGCTTATTGAATACTGATTGAATAAATGTCAGCGTTCATCAGGTGTCGTTGGAATACTTCAACGTTTTGGAAACTCAAGCTTGGCAGGCATCTGTTTTCCAAGAGATCTCAAAAAAAAAAACAACCCAAAAACCATGCATTTATGTGGTTCTTCACTAATTCTGGTTATTTTGAAATTCATATTTTGGATAGAAATGACTCCCTGTACATTATTCACATCATATCTGCATATTTTAAAAGGATTTGGGCTGAGATGTAACAGCGAGTCAAGAAGTTCAGACGTTATTATTATCCACCAGTGTGTTCCCCTCGCTGCTGGTCTGATCATAATTTGCATAATTTAGGGGCTCATAGTTTATATGTGCAGTTTTATGGAAATATCATGTGTGCTGAGTCAAAAAGCTAGTTAATATAAAACTTAATGTCTGTTTCAATTTAGAACAGAAACTTTACGGATACAACTGAGTGAGATAACTATTTAATACAGAACACACACACACACACACACACACTGCTTGGAATTGTCACACAGTTTGAGACGATGGAATACAAATAATCCAAAAGAAGTGTGCTGTTTTGTGCAGAATGAAAGGAACAATAACAGGTAAAGCAGCTGACCAATCAGGACAGAGCTTTTCATTAAAGGGCATTAAAGAGAGAATTCCTAAAACAGCCTGTTTTCGGTGCTAAGTTTGAATGAAGTGATGTTAGCAAACCAAGATTTAAACTGTTAATTTACACTTTAAATTCAACTTTAATACATTTTTGATATAAACTAAAATTATATTTTCAATATGAAAAAAAAATAATACAGATGTTTCATTTGGGAGACTTCACACTGGTGAGTGTGTTTTAATGATGTGACAAAACTGCTATCAGAGACGAGCTGCAATCTGGTCCTGAGGTGTTTTGATGCAGGCGATGACATCATTGATTAAGCAGGATATGATAAGCAGTAATGGCCTGTCAGCGTATCATCCAGAGGAAGATGGAGGCTGAGGAGCAGCAAAGATGACAGAAGCACCTTCTCTTGAGGCTAATAACCACGCTTTGGAAAATAGATTCTCATGCAGGCAGCAAAATAATCCAAACTGAAGGTAGAAATCATTTTCAATCACCAAACTCACTGGATGGCACCAAAAAAACACACCAGCCGACTTCATTCACACACAGTAGTGAGTGTTTTTTCCCCACAGGTGACAAAGTTAAATGAAGACTTTTCTCTTTTTTACCACTTCCTGTCTGCCGGCGACTGGAAAACTCCTTCCATCCAACTCCAGCAGCAACGAAATCTTCTGCTTAGATGTTGAGAGTAAATCTTCTCATTTCCAGTTGGACGGCTGCAATACAAGTTTGCTGCGACATATTTTTGAAGACATTTTGCTTTACCATCAAATATTTGACAGTTAGAGGAGCTGAGAAGTTAATTTTCGGATATTATTTACTAGGGATGAGCCGAGTACTCAGATGAAACGAGTATCCATCCATCCATCCATCCATTTTCTATACCCGTTTGTCCTGTTAAGAATCACTCGCTCATCCCTATTTACTCTTATCAATGCCAACCAGTTATTATACACAATAAACAGGTAACTTGGCGATATATATTTCCACCTTTTTATTTCAATGTCATGCAAGAAAAATGACTTTATTCAGCATTCACAAAGCTCTCTTCCACGGCGCTGCCATGTTGAATGACGACATCCTCATTGAAATCGGCGTAGATGGATTTGATCCGAGTTTCCAAGTCAGAGCTCCGACTTCAAGTGCCGTTCCAACGCATTTTTTCAAGTAGAAGGTCTGAAATGTTAAAGTTCCAAGTCGTCTGAAACGCAGTATGAGATCTGATCACGACGCTGAAGGTCTGGCTTCAGATTAGATTACGTTCCAATTGCAATCCATTCTGAAGGCATAGTATTAATATTTTTCCTTATATGAATAATGTATCTGGGTGCAGATGGTATTTTACAGCAGTGTAAATGAGGCTTCGCAGCCCTAGTACAGGTTGTCATTTCATCATGTGGATTGTAGGAAATGCAGGGAGGGTGTGAAAAATCCATGCAGAGAGAACCAGGAGTCAAACTAAGTGGACTAACGCTGCTACTGCTGAGCTTCTCTCCTCACAGATTCCACTGCTTGAGAAGCCTTTTGCAGTAATAGTACTCTTTTAATAAAAATCCTTATTTGAATAGCACAATTCATACGTGATGTGCAACTCAATGTGCTTCATGTAGGGTTAGAAGAGATATAGAAAGATAAAATAAAAGTATATGACTAATAAAAGCATTAAATACCAGCATGTGGCATAAAAGCAGTAATAAAAAAAGATATGTTTTAAGATTCTTCTTAAAAATATCTGCAGTTTTAGAAACCCGTAGACCAGGGGTACTCAAATACAAATTTTAAAGGTCCACTGATGAAACTAGCTGTGCTGTCAACTCTTATGAGCCCAATGCCATTGTCATGGAGATGACGGGATGCTGAATGTGATTGGGTCAAACCAAAGCAGACCAGATGTTTTCACAGACAGTGCAGCAGTCGGACATTCGGTTTTGCATTCTTTGCAGCGCAGAATTTTGTCTCGTTGCGTTGCAGTGATATCTCACAGATAATACAAATAATGAACAGTATAATTTGCTCAGAGTCCGGAGACGGTTGTGGCTCGGTCCGGATCAGGACCGGAGTCCAGACTTTGAGGATGACTGCCGTAGATCCTCTGACAAATTGTTCTGTAGTCTTGGGCCATAAAAAGCTAAATCTGCCTTTCCAGACCTTTTAGTTTGGAGCTTAGGAGCATTTAAGAGGAACATGCCAGAGATTGTGCATGTTTGAGCCCAGTAAATACAAACCGCTTATATGTTACGTTATTGAAAACCATTTGCCAAAACATATTACTGGAGCTATACTTTTAGATTTGTTTTCTGACCTTCTAGACTGCCATTGATTTCAGTTCATCCCAGTACGCTTTTAAAATCAACTTGTAGAGATTTGTTTCAGTAATCCATCACAGCGAACAACACGTCTACTGAGGTTATTTGTCAAAGTAACTTTATTTAACCGATCCGACACGGAGCTGCACAGAAGACAATGTGTGTCTCTGCCAGGAAATACAGTCCCAGGAAAAGACGACTTTTACTGAGAAATTAAAACTACCTTCAACAATCGCGCATAAGTGTTGGAAGGCAAAACACTGAATTTTAAGTTGCGTATATCAACTGATCATTTGACTTAGAAAGCTAAGGGGATTTGGAAAAATAACAGGAAACTAAAATACGGTTTTATGTTTGGAAATTGGTTGTCAGTAACGTAATACGTATGCAGGTTGAATATTAAACATAAACATGCAAACTGGCTGGTATGGTCCCTTAACTCACAGACCTCAGAACTCAGATTTTTCTGACTTCTTACTTGGAAAAATGCGTTGGAACGGCACTTGAAGTCGGAGCTCCGGCTGGGAAACTCAGACCAAAATTATGAACCCCAACTTACTGAGTATGACGTCACTCAACATGGTGGTGCCATGGAAGTGAGCTTTATGAATGGAAACCATCAGCTAACAGCTGAATAAAGTATTTTTTCTTGCATGAAATTGAAAGAAAAAGGTCAGATTATATCAGCAAGTTAACTATTTTGTATAATAACTGTTTGCCATTGATATGTAAGTGTAAATAATTTCATAATATTACTGCTCTGCACAAAGTTTAATACCCACTGTGATTAATATCATTCACAACCAAACAGTCCTGTAGTCTAACTTTACTTTAGTTAGCATTTATTATGAAGTTTAATTAATTTTACAGTATTTATTGGTGTTCAGCTATGTTTTTTTTTGATTACATTTGGCTGGAACGGTTTCAGGTTGGAAGTTGGAGCTTCTAACTGGGAAAAATTTGACTTCCGAGGTCTGTAAACGCAGCATTAGTCTCCATGCCTGCAAACATGGCAACCAGAACCAGAAAGTGTGAAGTGTAAAGTTGAATTTGCACCTTAGCATGATGGGAAAAAAAAACTTACATGCGCTCAGTGATGAAAGTACACACGATGCATGGAAATCACACGGAGTCAGTAAGTGAAGGATGTAGGGAGGCGAAACAGCCATGCGAGCAGCTGAAAGACGAGCGTCTGTCTGCAGAGCGTGTTTACAGGACAGCAAATAAAATGAAACTGCAACCTCTGATTTAACGTTCTGTGTCACTCTGGGATTTATGTAAAATGTACTTACGCTTATGTGGGAGGACTGCTGCACGTACGTAATCTTATTTGCTATAGTCATTTTGTTCACAATCAGATTTTCAAAACGGAGGAGGAAATTGGATAAAATTGTATATACTGACGTTTGTCTTTTCACATCGCAGTCATTGTTTTTCATAAATACATTTCAGTACAAACATTTACTCAGCAGTCAGCGATCATTTTGATTGCTGATAATTGGAACTGTCAGTATTGCTTTTTTGTAAAATTGTTTTGTTTCCTATAAAAATCTCTTGTATACCGTCACGGTTTGTACTCAGCTTATCATCGCTGTCATATACATGAATCTCAGAATGGGCCTCATCTAATGACTAATGTGTCCTCGGAGTAAAGAAGACACGAGAGGAAGCAGGACCAAAACCCTGAGGTCATCCTGGGGTGAAAGTTCACTGCTCAGACATAAATCCATTTTCTCCCTCTGAGGTTTTATATCAGAAAATCAACAGTCCACTGTATCAAAAGTCATAATCTAATGTAAAAGACTGATTATAAACCACACTGGCTGAAACAACTATCAGTTTAGTCCATTCTGAGTAGTTTTTCCGTTTGGAAATCATCTTGGTTTAGTCACAAACAAACTCTGGGGCAGCAGTGTGGTGCAATTTTTACTAAAATTATTATTATTACTAAAAAAAAAATTATTACTAAAGCAACTACAAGGACATTTATTTATCTATTGATTGAGGACCAGAGATATCATAAGCTGCACCTTTTATTACCCACAGCATATCTAACAGATGTTCTAAAAAGGTTGTAGCTGAAGCTAAGCTAACAATCTTTGGATTAGCACGTTTAAGGTTAGCATGTCGTTGAATATTTGCTCTACTCTCCTGTTCAGCCATTGCTTCTCTGGATTATATAAAGCAATGTCTGGTTTTCTTGACATTGTGTTGAAGTGCATTCTAATTCAGAATTCTTCTCCTTTATGGTTCAAAGGATGATTTAACTAGGAACATTTCTGCCATTGTTACAGGAGTATATCTGTTCCCCAGGTCAGTGTTCTGTTAACCCTAACCCTAACCCTAACCCATCATGTGCTGTATTGTGCTATATCTAGCTGGGGAACACAGGACGCTGGGAAAGTATGAATGAACCTAGTGTTCCATGTTAGATAGCTACTCCATCACAGTGAGCGGAGCGAGATAGATACTAAAATCTGTCTTTACCAGAGCTAATAGAACAGAATTGTTTCTGTTAGCTTAAACTTGTTTTATACTTAACGTATCTGCGAGGGCCCACGGTCTGCGCTGACAAAATGACATCACAGGGAAAGACACGAGCCTTCGCTTGGGTCTGCATGGCGCCTTTTCACCCGTCTGTGCACATCCCAGATTTTTAAACAACGCATGGACGATTTAAAATGCAGGAACCGCTAGTAGCAGAGTTCTAAATACAGACATCTGCATGACGGTTTGCAGGCAATGAGAAGATGCAGGCAGTCCCTGACTTACGAACGTCAGACTTATAATAATAATAATAATAATAATAATAACTTTATTTATATAGCACCTTTAAAATCAGATTTTACAAAGTGCTTTAACAGACAAAGAAATACAATATAACAGCAAAAAGCCAAACAGGCAAAACAAGAGCAGGACAAAATTCAGGTAAAATTCAGTTAAGCTACCAAAAAGTAAAAAAAATTTAAAAAATTTAAAAAAAAAGCTAATAAAACACCAATAAATGAATAAATAAATAAATGAATGAACAATAAATACAGATAAGACAATAAAAGCAATAAAAAGGACAAAAAATGATATTTAATTATTTTAATTAATAATTAATCATATCAAATTTAATTAATTTGATATTTAATAATTAATATTCAATTATGATGTAATTATTATTATAATTACTGTTATTATATAGAAAATTTATGAATGACTCATACTTATGAACCGACCGCCATAAAGCCTATTAAATTAAAAATTCGGGTTACATACAGTGATTCATATGAACGGCGCACTACTTTACGACGCCTCTTCTGACGTGCAAGACATCAATAGGAGTGAGATTAAGAGTTAACATACATGTTTTTTATACCCACACACACACACATTATTATGTTTAATGATGTTTTAGGATATCTGGAAGTGTTTCTTTAATGTTTCTTATGCATAGAAAGGTAAAATATATANGTTTTAGGATATCTGGAAGTGTTTCTTTAATGTTTCTTATGCATAGAAAGGTAAAATATATATGCTCGTTACGCACCTAACTAAAATACGCTTTAAAATACGCACCTTACGTAACTGTTCTGAGTTACGTACAAATCCAACTTATGAACAGCCATGTAACGGAACTTGTTTGTAATCCGGGGACTTCCTGTATAAAAGCTCCACGAGTCTGCTCATTAAGTTTCTGCGTTAGCTTAGCTAGCGTCCATGTTAAAGGTATAATTCAGCCTTTAGTTCCGTTAGTTATCAAAAAATCAGTGAATTTTGAAGTTCAAATATTTCAAAATTGCACTTAAATATAATATCTGAGTAAATGCACTTGTAACCTCCCAGCTCTTTTTTTTTTTTTTTTTTTTTNTTTTTTTTTTTTTTTTTTTAATTTAAATGAGTAACAGTTGCCGAGGAGATTTTCATGTCTCATTCAGAAAAACACAAACAACCAAGATACCATGCTGGCTGGATGAACGGATGGACAAAGAGATTTAGGCCAATTTATGACCCCCCTATGATTTAATCTAAGGCCTTGAGATGGTTTGCTGTTATCAGGAGTGTGCACCAAGGTGGCCCATCAACACCACATCCCAGAATCTACAGACTGAAAATAGCTGTGGATCAAGAGGAGCAATCAGTGGACTACATGTTGCGTGGAAACATGCAGGGAGCTGATTACCTCCAGTCGCTTCACCCTGGAAATCTGATGCCAAATCAATTCTTCAAGCTGCACCTTTGACAAACATGCTAGAAGGAATTCACGGAGTTCTAGCGAAGCATAATAAGCACCCTGACGCTCAATTCAATCTGATAACTCTGTCAGAATGACAGCTTTGTCTGCGGTGTCTCTGGATGTCTAGTGTTTTGTTTCAGGACTTGTCACTATAATGACCTCCTGGATGATAATTTAATTCAGTTATGCAGAGGAAAAATGAGTATAAATAGGAAGACAAAGACAAGATAATAATAGAAAGATAAGTGGCTCAGAGGAGAAAAAAACAGCAAGTGGTTAGACAAACTCAAGTTCAGTGAAAAAGTCATCCAATTGATTATCTCTGATTTTCATTTATTGATTTGTTTAGGGTAAATCAAATGAAAATTAAATCCGTGTAGTCTGGAGATTGAAGAAGCAGACACGTTGGTTTTCTCATACTGGCTGGATAAATGTAGGAGAGGAAAGAATACACCTTCAACTGAGGCATTAAAAAAAACCTTCTTATTTTATGCTATATTATTAACCCTTTGGTGTCAAACCAAATTTTCAAGAAAATTCTTCATTCAGGAAAAAAAAAATCCAATCTAAAATAATTTATCAAAAAATAGATAAATAAATCTTCAAAAATAGTCGTCAATTTTCTACTTGATGAAAAAAGAGTCTAGAAAATAAAAGAAAGCCTCAAAAAATCATCAAATAATGTATCAAAACTGAATTTAGACTGCAGAGGGTTAAGTTCTAACCTTGTTTTTATCACCCTGGAAATTTTTTTTTTTTTTTTNAAAAAAAAAAAAAAAAAAAAGGCTTGATTTTGCCCTAAATCTTGCAGAAACACATTGAAAGGTTGTTTTTTTTCACACTGTATGACAGTATCACACATTTTATACACGAGGCTACATATGCATCGTTATATACATTTCCCAAATAATACAACCTGATGCATGTTTAGAAATTTTGGGGTCTTTATTAGAATTTATAATAAGATGTTTCTGGTGCTTGCAGCAAAGCTGTAGAGGTTAGGGAAGTGAGCATTGACCCTTTCTGCTTATTCTCTCTGACTGCACGGCCTGTTCTGCCCTGACTTGGTAAAGGATCATTAGTCTAACAGCGTATATTTATAGTATATTCAGTATGCTCATGCACAGCAAATAAAGCAGATACACTACAACTTTAAAGCTGCATTCATTGATTTTGAACTCTGCTTACACATGAGCAGAGCTAGAATTGAGCTGTGGTAAGCAATTTGTGCAACACTCGCTCGCTGCCTGCTCAGCACAAGAACTGGAGTGCCGGAGCCAAGCCAAACTTTGCATGCAGCTAACCTTTAGCTACATCCAAAGCTAATAGTTAGCTACAAACATTTTAATTGCAAGCATAGAGTGTGTGTATATATATATATCAAAACATCAATTAAATGGCTGTGCTTTCTACAATTGTGTGTAAGTGTTAGAAGATGAAATATTGAAGTCTAAGGTTGGGTTTGATTTTGAAAGATTAGGGGATTTGGCAGAATAACAGGAAATTAAAATGCAGTTTTGTGTTTGGAAATTGGTTGTGAGCATCTTGCATGCGGGTTATATTTATTGCTTTCTTATTTTGTTTTTGGAATGGAAATATAGAGGCCAGTTTTGTTGTATAAGTACTCGCCCAGACCATATTACAATAATAAGTGTGGATAGATAAGAGAATAATATAAAAGAGTGGTAACCTCAGTGTTTATCACGGGTCAAATTCTTCCTAGAGTACCAACACTTTTGGCTATTTTAGATGCAATTGAACTTATTTGATGTTTCCATCATCAATGTGTACACCCAAGAAGCTTATAGAATGTGATTTAGTAATGATAGAGAGTTGTTAATTTTGATATTTAAGGAAGGTTCATACTTCCCAGACTTATTACCAAAGCAGACAAAACATGTTTTTTTGATATTAAGAAATAAGTTGTTGCAATTAAGCCAGTCATTTATCGTAGTAAGTTCTTCATTTAGTATCTTAACTATAACATTTGGATCTTTGTGTGAGTAAAACACAATTGTGTCATCAGCAAATAAAACCTTGGACAATTTACTAGAGACATTACAGAAATCATTCATATAAATCAGAAATAGCAGTGGCCCAAGAACAGACCCTTGAGGCACGCCGCATTTAACTAGACAGAAAGAAGAATTTGACCCATTATAAGACACAAATTGTTTCCTATCATTAAGGTAACTGGTGAACCATTTTAAAGCAATATTTTGGATTCCAAGATCCAAGATGTGAAAGCTTCTGCAGAAGAATGGAATGGCTAACTGTGTCAATTTTATTTTAGATAAATCCAAAAAAAATTCCTATAGTACATTCCTTCCTGTCTCTGGCTTTGTAGATCTCATTTACTAAGTAAGAAACAGCCTTAGAGGTAGAGTGATTTTTTTCTAAACCCATATTGATGTTCATATGAGATATTATGCTGATCCAAATGGTCAATCAGTCTTTGGTACACAAGTCTTTCCAATACCTTAGATAGAGCAGGAAGTGCTGAGATCGGTCTGTAATGATTAAAAATAGATGGGTCTCATCTTTGTAAACTGGTATAATTTTAGCTATTTTCAGTTCAGAAGGAACAACAACTTTAACCAAAGAAAGGTTGAATATGTGGGTTAGAGGCTCAAGTATTAGGTCCTATTAGGTATTGTGGTTGAACACATGCAAAATCGCTGGTATGGTCCTTTAAGTAAAACTTCAGTAGTTTCAGCTTTAGTGGTTTCTACTTGATGAGTACACAAAAGGAGTATGCTGACATAGTACTAAGTTTATCAAATATATTTGAGTGTACTTGTTTTTCCCATGCAGCAGATGACTAATCTCGACATTTTGATTCCCGACTGTGTCTAACCCACTCTAAGAATGCTGACTATAATTAATGATTGACAGAAACAAGTATTTCTGTTCCAAACACTCGCAGAAAACACTTTGCTTTCAAAAAGTCCAAAGTTTGACTCCCCCGTGCCCACTTTAAACTCCCATGTATTTTTCAATTTTCTCTATAGCGAGTGAATATCAGGGGTGTCAGGCTGGAAGTGTAAAGGTAACCTGAGGGCAGAGTGGATCTATCTGGAAACACACAGAGCCCAGCGTGACTCTGTCTTAGTCCACCAGGGCTAAAGGCTGATTGATGTCCCTGAACTCAGAGCTTCTTTCTCAGCTGAGGGAAAGCAGAGAGGACATTAGAGAGATGGGGGAGGGGATAAAAAAGGAGCAGATATTTGGTGTGAAATGAGCATGGAAGCCTCATTAAAAATCTCCATGTGGCTTGCAGTTGTTTAACTTTATGACAGATATTACATCTCTGAGGCATGTGCGTACATATTAGGCGTGGTGGTCAGGAGGGAGGGCGGGGGGGGGCATACCTCCAGCTAAATCAATTGGACAGGTATGAGATTAGGAGAGGCTATAGCTCTTCTGTGCTCCAGAGTGTGTGAAAAGTTTCCCCAGCAGCAATCCTGCGAGATGGATGAGTGGTGTGTGGCGCTGTGCGATACAGGACGGTCAGGTGACCTCAGCATTTCCTCTCTGCTGGGGCTTGTTTATGTCCTGGTCCCGTTTTATCACACCTCACCACAGGTCTAATTAACTAGCTTTTCAGGGGAGTCCAGCACCGATCCTACAAGGTGCGCTGTGCATTAACACTCTAACACAAGCTACCCCGGTCCCTCAGACCCCAGCCAATTAATCTTAATATAATTAGAAAGTGGCGAGGTTCAGGGAGTCAGATATTTCTATCAAAATCACGGACTTTCCTCTGCCGTCATCATGCCTTGTTATCTGCTGGAGGCTGTTTGATAGGAACTCATCATGACTCTTTGGATACTGTATGTCCTCTGGTAAATGATGAAATTTTGTTTTTTCTGTGTTAAAATTAAACAGGAACAGGACAAGGTTGAGCAGAAATACAGAGCTGTTGATGTTGATGAATCTCTGTACAGCAGCATTTTCCATATTCGTAAATATAATTTTAGGCTGCATTTCTGCAGGTATAAGCGATCTAATGCTGTTTTTTTTTTTTGCTCACATATTGGATGAGCATTGTGAACATATAAACTTGGCCATATTCATGTGGAAATAAATTGTACAGTAGATTTACAGCAGTTTCTTCTCTTTAAACATGTTCTCTCTGAAAATCTTCTTCTTTTCCTTTCGGCTTTCCCTTCAGGGGTCACCACAGCGAATCATCTGCCTCCAT
>VXCM01005012.1:0-58835 GCA_014773175.1 Lucifuga dentata
GAGAGGAGAGGAGAGGAGAGGAGGCCTCAGGCAGAGGGAGGTACATTCAGTAATGGGATCAGCTCCCACGACACCCACACGGTTCTTCACAGAGAACCTTCAGAATGAGGAGCTGCTTAAATCATGGAGAAACTCTGTTATAACTGCAGATTCTCTCATCAATTAAAATTTTACCCATGAGGATCAGAGAACCCTTTCTATGAAAATAAAAAAAATCCTCATCGTCTTAAATTTTCCATCTGAATATTTACATCTTCATAAACTCTGTTACATTCTCTCTGTGCTGCTTTTAGTACAGAAAAACACAAACCATGTCAGAAATAACACTTAAACATCACCAGATATTATTATTATTATTATTATTATTATTATTATTATTATTATCATTATTTTCTTTTCAGGAATCATAAGATGGAGAAAAAAAAATGATCCATAACCTGAAGTGACAGACAAATGTTCATTTTCTTCTGCTTTACAATGTTAAACAAAAAAAGCAGCAGTTGCCATGGAGACGATGTAGAAAAGATGCCTCAGTCATTATTATTGTTATCAGGGTCCAATATTAATTTCTCATGAGTTTGTTTTCTATATTCCGTATTTATCTATTTCTATTTAGAAATCAAGAAATAAATAAATATGGAAATAAATATATACAGAAATAAAAAAAAATTAAGAAATAAATACATATGGTCATGAATAAATACAGAAATGAATGCTAAAAGAAATAAATAGGAGAATAAATAAATGCATAAATATTCTTTTTTTTAATTCTCTAATTTCTTTTATTCTTTAATTTCATTTATAAATTAATTTATTCATGTGTACATGTATTTATTTAGGCATTTTTATTGCAGTTATATTTATTTATTTATGTATTAATTTTTTTTATTGAGTCATTTATTTATTCATTTACATATTTTTTATTTTGGCAGTTTCGGGCTTCCATAGTTTTCAGGTAAGATGACATCATAAGAATAAAGTTTTTCATTATAGACAGCATGTGTGTCATTATTTATGACGTCTGGAGTCTAAATCTTTTTTTTGTTTTGATTGATTTTGACTTTTACTTGTCAATTAAAAGCTGCAAAAAAATCCTTTACAGGACAAACAAACAAATGGCCATAAACATGGCCTTGAACGCAGCATTTTGTTTGTTGTTTATGGATTAAGTGTGAAGAACTCGATCAAAAATTAATCAAAGTCAATCAAATATGGAAGAATTTTCTAGAATCTTTTATTTTTTCTCAGATGTGTTTTTCTGTTTTTTTTGTTTATTTTATTAGACTTTCTCTAAATTTCATTTTTCTAATTTGAGACTTTCTTTCATTTATTCATGTTTATTCATCAATAAATTATTTTCCATTTTGTTGTATATTTCCTGTTTTTTCTTTGTCTATATTTGTTTAATCTGTATTTTTACATTTTCTTCCCTCACAGTTTTTTTCTTTCTTTTCCTTTTTTTCTAGAAGCAACAAGCAGAACTTTTTTTAACAGATTTTTTTTTTTTTTTTNTTTTTTTTTTTTTTTTACAGCTCACTGTTTTGGCTGCAAATAAAACCCCAAAAAAAACATAGTAAAAAAATATGACTTCAGACTCCTGCTGTACTACATATCAGAGTTACTGATACTTTACTCGAGTATTTCTATTTTAGGAGACTTTAGTTTGGGTATTTTAGAATATTTTACTGCATTTTCTAGTTACTTTGCAGAATCAGACTTTACAACAAACACAAAATAAGATCATGAAATATCACTTTTATCTATATTAATTTATTTTTATTTCTTTTTCTTTGGCTCTCACATCTTGTCTTCTTCAATTCCTTAATTTCCTTCCATCCTCCCGCCTTCCCTCCTTTCCTTCCTTAAAAACCTAAAAACTAAACTCTATCCACACTTTTACTTTACATAATTGAGTAAATCATAAAGTTTAATTTCTTTACTGAATAGTGTGAGTTTTACTTGTATTGCAGTATTTTTCCATATCTTGTTATTTTACCACTTTTACTTGAGAGAATGATTTCAGTTTTTTTTTCTGTTAGAAAAGGAATAAATGAACGAGTGATGATACGATTCCAGATTTTGAAAAAGGAAATCTGACATGTTGAAATGTAAAACTGATGGTTCTGTCCCTCCAGCAGCAGAGAGCAGATTAAAGGAGAAATCAGGTGAGTTTACACTGTACAGATGTCATCGCCTGTCTTTACACACACACAAACACACACACACACACACAATAATCACACTGGTGAACCTTCAGAGGAAATCTGCAGCTTGAGGGAAAAAGCTCCTCAAACTTTAACATGGACGTCTGACAGGCGAAGAGGAGCAGCAGGAGAATAAATCTGCTCGTCTTTCACTGTTTCACTAAAATTCACTTTTCTTCCATTTCAGTTTTTTTTTTAAACATTTTTTTCTGCAGCAGTTTCACAGATTGATCAAAGTAATAAATCTGTCAGAGGTCAAACATGAGTCATCGTCTTTCTTCTCATCCTCTGCAGCAGGTGTTACTTAACATACATGCTAGTTGTATGTTTGTGTATGTGTATATGTGTGTGTGTGTGTGTGTATACATTCAGTAGCCCGTAGCGTTGGCAGGTGTGTGTATGCGGAGCGTGGGTAGGTGGATTCCTGATCCCGGAGCGGTGAAGCTGTACGCCGCGTACGCCACGGCAGAACCCAGCATTAAACCAGTCATGTAGGAGACCGTCATGGTGTTTCCTACAGGAGAGAGAGAGAGAGAGAGAGAGAGAGATAGAGGGAGAGAGGGAGAGAGAGAGATATTTAGGTGAACTGACCCTTTAATGTCATATGACGATGAGACTAGTTTGTCTTTAAAGGACTATACTGATAGTTTTGCATGTTGTTTGAGCCCAATATACAGCATACAGCCCACATATACATTACACTAATGATAAGCATTTTCCAAAACATACTGTATACCGGAGCACTAAATATTAGAATTGTGTTTCCTACCTTCCATTAATTTTAGTTCATTTCAGCACGCTATAAAAAAATCAACCTGTAGAGACTTGAAACATGGCTATGATAAATAATCTATCACGGCGAACACGACGACTATTACATTTCTGTCAACCTAACTTTATTTAACTGATCCAACATGGAGCTGCACGAAGTACAATGTATGCCTCCGCCAGGAAATATAGTCCTGGGAGAAGACAGCTTTTACCAAGAAATTAAAAATGACGGTGCCTTCTACATTTAGACATATGTGTTAGCAGGTGAAACATTGAATTTTTAAACATTTGATTTTGAAAGATTAGGGAATTTGGTAAAATAACAGGAAAACTAAGAAATGGGTTTGTGTTTTAGAAAATGGTTTTCAGTAATGTAACATGCGTGCGAGTAGTATTTATTGGGGTTAAACATATAAAATCAATGGTATGGTCCTTTATGGAAAGATGCATCTTTAGTCCACTGTAGAAATAATTCATACAGACACACACACACACACACACACACACACACACACACTCTCTCACCTGCCAGCTCCCGTTGTTCAGGCGGCACTTTGCCAGCAGCCAGTATCATCGGCACGGAGCCAAAGTATCCATTAGTGACTCCCATGAGGAGGGAGAAGAGACACGGCCAGGCGGGGTGGGACAGTGTGGGCGCGCTGGCTGGGTACACGCACATGACAAACAGAGGGATGAAGACCACCCTGAGGCAGGAGAAGAAGAGGAGCCGGCCTCCAGACCAGTCGTACGGCAGCGCTGCCAGGATCTGAGCACAGAAAAGTAAGAGATTTCATTTTTATGTATCCATGAGGAGGTCAGAGGTCAAAGGTCAGATACAGAACAAAGCCCCTGCAGTTAGAAGGGATTCACTGGATGCATTCCAAAGCCCTTATTTGATCTTGTGACCCCGGAAACCAATCTGGTACGCCATCTTTAAAGCCATTTTACATGTTTGAGTCTAATATATTCTATTTTCATACATGTTACGTTACTGACAGTCATTTCCCAGAGGGTAAAACCATATTTCAGCTTTCCTGATATTTTGCAAAATCTCTTAATCTTTCAAACTCAAATATTCAAGTGATACACCCACCTTAAAAATCCATGTTTCTCCTGCTAATAGTTACACAGCCTTATGAAGTCACGGTCCTTTAAATTTTTCCATAAACACAGGTCTTCTTTTGGGACTATATTCCCCGGTGGAGGCATACATTCACTCCACGCTTTTTATTGAGCTTAAACACTAAAATTACATAACTTCTAAAAAAACCTGAATACACGTCTTGTTGGTGATGATGGATTACCTATCCCAAGAACGTTTACAGTATCAACAAGTTGATTTTAATAGCAGAATGAACTGAAACCAATGGAGGTCTGGAAGGTAGGAAAAACATTTTTAATTCACCGTTCCAGTAGTATGCTTTGGGAGATGGTTGTCAGTAACGTTACATGTATGAAAATTGAATATATTAGGCTCAAACATGCAAAATCGATGGTATGGTCCTTTAAAAATGTTCCAAAGTGCTTATTTCTGTTCTGAGGATGGAGGAGCTTCATCAGGAAGACATGAGCAAGGAAAGCTAGACGCTGCTACAGGAAGTGTGTTACCTGACAGACACGCCCCTGGAAGTCTGTTTCTGATTGGACAGATCTGCTACAGCTGATCTGATACACCAACGTACATTATAGTATAACCTCATGAGTTTTTTTCATCAAACATATGAACAGAAAAATAACAGCAACATATGTAAAATAACTGATTATTGATGTTTAATTTTGTCTGATTAAAACGACTGGTGCAGTGCAGCTCTGAATGATAAAGAAACATAAAACATTAAACATCTCTTCTTTATCAACACAACCAGCAACAAAATCTAATGACATTAATAAAACATCCCATTTGGAAAAGTTCCCTAACGCTGATGAACATTTATATTTAACTCTCTGACAGTGAAACACTTAGAAATGTGATGATCTGTAGATGATAAAGTCTGCTTGTTCTGCGTGTGGACGTCTGTCAAACTGTTCACGTTAATCAGAGGAGAATATTTCACTATTTTCTGATCATGTAGGAACTAAAACACAGCAGCTGATCAGCTGTGACATCATCAGTAAGCGACGTCGCTTCAGATGATGCCTGAGGAGTGAGGATGTTTCCTTTCTCTTAAACCGTCATTCCTCGTCTTTGCCAGGCCTCCGCAGTCGGGCCTGGCGTTGCCATGGCGACCAACTGATGTGCACAGAGGAGCGTAGCCAAGCTCAGCCTTTTTCACACCTGACAGAATGCTGAATAAATCCAAACGCTTCGGAAATATTATCATTTCCATTTTGTTCCTCTTATTTCCTTTTTATCACTACTTCTTTGTCAGCGCCACCTCGTTTTTCCAGCACTTTTCTTCGATTAAATCCCTCCTCTCCCTCATTCTCTTTTTTTTTTCTAATTTTAACAAAATGCTGACTTTGCTATGAGGACAAAGACAAAGCGAACAAGCAAAATGACTTTCAATCAACCAACATTTTCCCTTCAAAGTCAAAATTGCGACTCAAGGGCGAGAGTTAAGCTTTTATTTCTGAGGATCCAGGTAAAGCCTCTTAGCTAACTGCAGTAATCCAAAAATAAACCAAACGCTTTTCTCTCCGAACTTTCAGGTTTAATAAATGGGACGTTTCAGAAGGTCGTCGCCATGGTAATGTCACCGTGACTTCCTCTCCGTCCCCAAACTTCATGTTCCATAAACTCCCACACTTTACCCTCCTAAAATACTTTCTTTTGTTCCTGCTACATACAGAAATGACTCAGATTAGAACGCAGCATCGGAAAACTCAGAACAAGATTTCCCACTGTTATAAATGTTAATACTTTGGCTTTTTTGTCTTAGTTTTAGAACTTAGCTCAGGAAAAGACAGAAACAGTATAAAACAGCTAATAAATGTAGCCAGTAAAAAGTGTGGCTAAACCAGAAAGAATTGGTCCAAGATGGCACAAAATAAAATAAAACCACACACGAAAACCAATCAAGTATGAATGAGCATGAATTTAAGAATGAAAAATCAGGGCGAATTCTTATTTTTATTCAAAAATCTATGAATTTATTAGTGTTTACCATCAATATTGGATGAAAGATTCAACTAGAAGGCGCTCAGAGAAAAAAATACCTCTGCGGTTTTGCTTTTTCTTTCTCTTTTACTATCATTACTTTGAAGTCAAATGTGTAAAAAAAAAAAAAAAATTTATTATCAAGCAAATTTATTGGGGACAACAGCATTATCGCTTCTGAATCTATATCCATAAATGTTGAAAATACTGAAAATATGCCAAATCTGTTTAATTCTGCTGAATCAGCATCATCTTAGCTACATACTGGTTGTAGTTGCATGTTTATAGTTTTGTTAATGCATACAGACGCTATAAATGTGACCTAATGTCCGATCAATTATTTTGGATCAGTGATCCATCATAGGATACAATGCTTTCATTGTTTTTTTAAAGGACCATAACCCCCATTTTGCATGTTTGAGCCTAATATATTCAGTTTTCATACTTGTAACATTACTGACAATCATTTCCCAAAGCATACTACTGGAACGGTGAATTAAAAATGTTTTTCCTACCTTCCAGACCTCCATTGGTTTCAGTTCATTCTGGTACGCTATTAAAATCAACTTGTTGACGTTCTTGGGATAGGTAATCCATCATCACGAACAAGACGTGTATTCAGGTTTTATCGGAGTTACATAATTTTAGTGTTTAAGCTCAATAAAAACTGTGGAATGATCAGAATGGTAAAATGATCGCTGCATACTCCTAACATCTGTATTACGGCCACCGGTGTACTGACGCCATACTCTGCATGCTGGATTGCGGTTAGCCGTAGCCTGCGCTGTGTGAAGTTAGTAGGAAAAGTATGAAAATGCAGTTTTTCCAAACTGTAATGGTTATAAGAATTTTCGCATCCAGGAGCAACATGGCTTTAGCATGATCTTCCAACTTTGTGTCTCTTGGAGATACAATGCTGTGGTGTACTTCATGGAGCAGACTGTCCAATCAGAGTCACTTGTAGGCGGGGCATCTGTCCTGCTGACTGATCCACCGCAGAACTACACAGAGTGAATGTATGCCTCCACCAGGGAATATAGTCCCAAAAGAAGACCTGTGTTTATGGAAAAATTTAAAGGACTGTGACTTCATAAGGCTGTGTAACTATTAGCAGGAGAAACATTGAGTTTTAAGGTGGGTGTATCACTTGAATATTTGATTTTGAAAGATTAACAGTTTTT
The DNA here is from genome assembly GCA_014773175.1 of Lucifuga dentata. Classification (NCBI taxonomy): domain Eukaryota; kingdom Metazoa; phylum Chordata; class Actinopteri; order Ophidiiformes; family Bythitidae; genus Lucifuga; species Lucifuga dentata. The sequence goes on from VXCM01005012.1 coordinate 7,254, forward strand.
GCAAAATATCAGGAAAGCTGAAATGCGGTTTTATCCTTTGGAAAATGATTGTCAGTGACATCACATGTATGAAAATTGAATATATTAGGCTCAAACATGCAAAATCGCCAATATGGTCCTTTAAAAATGAGCCACAATGCTAAATTTCATTGAAATCGGCCGATTAGCATTGATGTTCCTGCTTCGGCCTCCAGACTGCACAGGGGAGCTCTCTTTACTGCTCCAGGGCAAAATTTATTACCAACTTTGGTAACACACACACACACACACACACACACACACACACACACACACACAATGCACATGGCAGCCTCTTAAAGGAGTTGTGCTGCCGTGGCTAAACAAGTCTTTTGGATCCTGGATCCAGAATATGATCCAGATCACCTCCAAAACTGAACAATTTCTTCTTCTTCTTGATATTATCTACAGTATCTGTCCCCATCTCATCCAATCCTTCCATAAGTTTTTGACTTTATGCTAACAAATAGAAACAAATAGACAAACAAACGTCGGTGGTGATATAACCTCCATGACGGATGTAATCACAGAAAACTTCATACATGCATGACTGCTGTACTGAGATTTGGATGTTTACAGCATAAGCCGAAAAAAATACTCACATCCACGTAGAACAGAAGTGCAGTTTGCACACAGAAGACTTGAGCTATTTTCAATCAAAAAAATTCTCATTGGTATTTAAAAAGCAAAATCTCTAAATCTAAATCTAAAGCTCTAAAAACTATTTCTTCCTACTGTTTTTGTTTGTGACAAAATTTCCATAGATTTTGTTTTGATTCACTGTAGAAATTTCCAGAATCATCTGGCGTACCACCGGGGGGCGCTTTAAGTACCACCAGCGATACACAAACTGCAGTTTGAGAACCACTGGTAAAAACTAAACAGGACATATTTACATAAAAACAGCTAAAAATAAGAAACAATGAGCTTCAACAGTGAAGCAACAAATATTAAAAGGCAAACATTAATCAGCAAAAAGCCTCAGACAGACAAAACCTGCCAGTAACTATCACATCTTTTATCATTTCACAGTCATACAATATTTGATAAAGGCAAATCTCCATTTCTACTCTTCATTCTATATAGAAGCAAATTATTACTATTATATTCTTCGTAACGTTATTTGTTTTGCGGCTCACCTTGCCAACAAAGTCGGACATGTTGAAGGTGGCCATGATGAGGATGGGGAGCCACTCGCCTAACGTGGCGTTCCTGATCTCAGACTCCAGACCAGGAAACAGACACAGAGTGATGCTGTAGGTCACTGCGATGGAGAGCATGTAGGCCCAGATCACCCGGGCAACCACGTAACGATGCACGATCATGTCTGAGAGAGAGAGAGAGAGAGAGAGAGAGAGAAATTTACTTTTAAAATCCATTTGTCGGCATAACTGATTACTGATGAAGATATTCAGATTGTTTTGGAATTTAAAAAAAAGCAAAACTTGTCACTAGAAAGCAAAATGAGCCTTTAAATCTTTTAATTCAAAGCATCAAATTTTACTAAATTTTACTTAAAGGAGCATACCAGTGATTTTCCGTGTTTGAGCCTAATAAGTATTACCAGCATACACATTACTGACAACCATTTTCCAAAACATGCTACTGAGTGGTAAATATTAGAATTGTTTTTCCTGCCTTCCAGACTGTCACTGGTTTCAGTTCATTCTAGTACAAGATACAAGATACAAGACAACTTTATCTCAGAAGAGAAATTCATGACGTTGTTGCTGCCAGTGGCAACGAACAATAAATAAATATACAAGACAACATATAAATACTCATTGTACAAACCAACCCAGTCTAAACTCCTAATATAAGTAACAGTACTGATATACAGCAACCGATCTTTCATATAAGATTATCTGCCCTTTAAGAAAATGCATGATTGAAAACAAATACAGATCACATGGTTAAAACACACACAACAGCAGCTTCCATATGGCACTATGTGTAACAAATGAATGGACTTAGGAATAAAACTAGATTTGGTTCTGGTTCTGGTTTTGGTTTGGTTCTGACAGTGGAGAATCTGGGAAAGGAAAGCAGCCAGATGGCAGCAGGTCAGAACACTTATTCAGTCGTGTCTCTGATAATGAGACCAGCTTCGCTAACGGCCCTACTCTCATACAGTTCCATTAGACTTTTCTGCTTCTCCCTGACTCTACGCTATTAAAATCAATTTGTAGAGACTTGAAACCTGCTTGAAATAGGAAATGCATCATAGCAAGACAACATTTGGGCCAGATTCATAAACTGTAGCACATGATTTACTGCATCGCTATGCGCAAATATCGTGGCGCAACCACGTTCCCTCATTCATAAACGCCTGTTAGCAACATATTTTAGCGTTAGCCTTGAAAGAGGCGTTACTGAGATATTTCTTTACTTACATGTTATGGTAGCTATTCATAAAACAAACTGAAACACAAAAAATAAGAGCTGCTTCAGTCAGGTGGTAAATTTCAGCGGTATGAAATCTGGACGGTGTTTCAAACTGTATTTGCCTTTCATGTGTTAGTGATCAATAACTCTGATCAATAAGCTGATCAGTGATCACTAGTGATCAATAAGCTGATCAGTCAATTTTTAAATAGTGAGTTTTGATCTGATTTGAGACACGTTCAGGTGCTCCGTTAAATATCACCTCACCTGCTGCACATCTGAGTTCCTTCTCCCCCCCCCACCCCCATGCCAGTGCAGCGCGATTGCACTAAAGGGTTAAAATAAACGTTTACCTGTTATTTTAGCTTCAGTCTTGTAAAACGAGGATCTCTAAAGCAGAATGTATGTTTCTTTTGCTGATTCGTGGCTTTAAAACCAGATAAATCAGGATAAATGGTGGCTGATAAATATGCAGCAGCTCATTAACATGCTGATCTTCAGTGGCTTTTCCCTGTCACACCTCACAGCAACGCTGCCTTCATGTGACAACGATGCGCTAATTATCGTAGGAGAAGTTTTATAAATGCGCCTCAATCATCATGGCGCACATTAAGGCAACGTTATGCTCTATATCGCCATTTTTTATGGAACTGGGCCTTAGTAAACTAGTGCAGTGCCAGTTCAAAACATGCCTGTTCAGAATGGGCTGGACTTATGGTGTGTGCCGCAGCCTGCCATAAGTTTGTTCTGCACATCCTTGTGAGCTAGCTTTGTTTGCTTACGGCAGCTCAAAGTCTGGACTCCGGAAAGCCGGATCCGGACCGAACCACAACTGTCTCCAGACTGAGCAAATTATACTTTTCATATGTATTATTTATATTATCTGAGACATCGCTGTCACACAACAAGTCAAAATTTTTCACTTTCTCAGCAGCAGAGAAAGTGAAACTGAATGTCCGACTGTGTGAGAATGTCTACTCTGCTTTGGTTTGATCCAGTCACATTCAGTGTCCCATCATCTCCATGACAACACGAGCTGACACGGCGTTGGGCTCACTGAAAGTGACAGCGCAGCTTGTTTCGTCAGTGCGCCCTGCACCACTCGACACCTAAAATTCCCAATAAAAATTAGGACTCATGCTGTGTTCAACTGACCTCGGACCTCAGATTTTTCCAACTTCTTACTTAGAAAAATGTGTTGGAACGGCACTTGAAGTCAGAGCTCCGGCTGGGAAACTCGGACCAAAATGATCTACCCCGACTTACCAAGTATGACGTCACTCAACATGGCAGCGCCCATAGAAGCGAGCTTTGTGAATGGAAATGATCAGCTAACAGCAGAATAAAGTATTTTTTCTTATGTGACATTGAAATAAAATGGTCTAAATATATCTCCAAGTTAACTATCTATACTGTGTAATAACTGTTTGCCATTGATACATAAGTGTAAATAATTTCAGAATATTACTTCTCTGCACAAATGTTTAATACTTTGATTAATCTCATTGTAAAACAACACAACCAGACAGTCCTGTAGTCTAACTTTACTTTAGTTAGCATTTATTACGATGTTTAATTAATTTTACAGTAGTTATTGGTGTTCAGCCATGTTTTTGATTACATTTGGCTGAACGGTTTGAGGTTGGAAGTTGGAACTTACAAATGGGAAAACTTCAACTTCCGAGGTCTGTGAACGCAGCATCAGGCTTGGCTGACCTTAATAAACAGCCCTTTGTCTTTTTAAAGGTTTTCTTTGTGGACCTTTAGGTTTTGTATTTGAGTATCCCTGCTCAGGCACTGCAACACCGTGGTGTATCCTGCCGTTGCACTCAGAGCGTATCCCGCTGTGCGGACTACTTTTTACCGGCACAGCTCAATTTGAGAACCGCTCATCCAAACAACTTCACACAACGTCTTTGGGTCCTGAGCAATAAACCTGCTGAATTTCAGCTTCATACACACCAGTTTCTAGAGCTGTTGGTGCCACAGACAGAGATTTCTGTCTTTATAGGAAGATTTTTTTTGTCTAAGTAACTTTATTTAACTGATCCAACATGGAAAAAATGTATGTTAACATTAAACATTAATCACTTTGGATTAAATTTCTTAGTTATTCCATTTTCATGTTCATTTTAATGTTAAAAGTTTACGAGGCCTTTGAAGCATAAAATTTAAGAGTGCTGAACCACAAAAAAATCTTCATATTGAAAAAAAAACTAGATTATTACGACCTCTTTCCATATAAATCAACTTGTTTTAGTGTTTTTTTTCTACAAAAGGGAGAAGGAAAAACTACACTTGAATCTGAAAAGTTCTTGCAATGAGGAGAGAGGTTTCCTAACCCTACAGCAAAAAAAAACTTCACTTTCTACTTTTAAAAATGAAATTTGGTTGTTCAGTAACATAACTTGTTTCATGCCTATTCCACATCAATGTTTTTCGGAAGGAAGTGAATATAAAGAAAAATTAAATACGTGACAAAAACAGATACAGAAAGAGAGAGTGGGAGGGAGAGAGAGAGGGGAAAGAAAGAGAGAGAGAGAAAGAGAGAGAGAGGGGAAAGAGAGACAGTACCACGGACTCCGGGCCAGCTCTTCCTTATTTTGGCCTTCGGTGCATCAAATCGCACATAGGTTCCACCCACGAGGTCCTCAGTCGTCTCGTCTGTAGGGGGCGCTGCTGCTCCACCGTTCCCCNAGGTTCCACCCACGAGGTCCTCAGTCGTCTCGTCTGTAGGGGGCGCTGCTGCTCCACCGTTCCCCTGAAAAAAGAGAGAGAGAGAGACGTTTGATTTTCCACTTTTTTATGGTAAAAAACTCACTGCAAAATGACATCAGAGGAACGGAGACAAAAAACTTACATCAACCTACCAGCAATTTAGAATTTCTGGTATCGCTGATAAATGTCATGACGTGAATAAAAAGTAACAAAAAAAAAAAATTAAAGTATGAACGTAAATTATCATCCTATCGTGATCAATAAATATATTTTTCCCAATTTCTACAAACATTTTAAGGTTTTCTGAAGGACATTAGCAACATGAGCAATCCCAGAAGAAAACACTGGGGGGAGCTATCACACATTAAATAAGTGTAATCACACACACACACACACACACACACACACACACTTTCTGTGTTGATCTTTATCTTTTCTCTTTTTTCAGAAGTTATGGCTTCCCGGTTGCATGACATCATCTTTTATGGCAGTGTCTATTAGAGATGCTGCAGGTTAATTTAACACTGTTAGAGACTGCACACACACACACACACACACACACACACACACACACACACGCACATGCACACACGCACACACACACAAACCCATAAACCCACACTTTCTCTTGAACCAAATGTCTAGACTCATTCTTCTGCATGTATGCTTCCTCTAATTTTCTCATGCATATCAACACACACACACAGGGACACACACACACACACACACACACACACACACACACACACAGATCCATTAGTTGATTAGGAGTACTTGTGGGCCAGAAGGCACCACTCTCCTTGATTATCTCATAATGTAGAGCCCTGCCTCAGTTTCCCCCGGCAACCAGAACAAAGCACTCCCTGAATCAGCGCCCAGAAAGACACAATGACACACACACACACACAAACTCACGCACACATTCACAAAGTAGAACACAGAGGGATGTCCTCGTACACTCGTCTTTGTGCATAAATCAAGCATGCACGCCCACACACACACACACACACACACACATGAAAAGATGACAGCCTGGGGTTCTGTGTCTGTTGTGAACTCTTTCCTCTGCAGCTTTGTGTCTGACAAACACAGCGTCATAACGGATATTAGTATTAGCTGCATGTTGTGCTGCTTCATCAGCGACTGCCCTCCTCCTTCTACCACTTCCTGTCTTTACACTCTTTCCTCTCTCTTCCCTCTCTCTCTCTCTCTCTCTCTTTTCTCTAGCTTTCTTCTGCACTCTCTCTCTCTCTCTCTCTCTTTGCCTTTGCCACACTTTTCTTCCATCAATTTTCTCGTCTCATCATCGTGACTCTCATTATTTCCCATTTGCAGGATCTCCCTCCCTCTCTCTCTCTCTCTCTCTCTCTCTCTCTCTCTCTGCCAAAATCCATCTATCTTCATCTTTTTCTGCATCACCGGAACCACTGTGTATCCTAACCTGAAAACCCACAACCCTGCAGCTCATCCCTCTGCCTCCCACAATCCCCCTCTTCCTCTTTTTCTCTTTCTCTTTCTCCATCTTAACGTTTCTGACTGGCAGCCAAAAAGCAGCCATAGTGCAGCGTTACTTCTTCCTGTAGCTTCAACAAATGATTCTTAGTGTCGTGTTAGAGCGGAGGTAAATCATACAGTCCTCAAAGTAAAAAATAAAAAAAATTAAAAAAATCACGCTACCCTCAGCGTCCGTGTGTCTGCATGCTAACACAAGCTCACATAAATCAACAATTTCCAACATAAAAACCTTTAGTTTTTGTGTTATTTTGCCAAATCCTGTCATCATTTCAAAATCAAATGTTCAAAATTCAGCATTTTCACCTCCTAACATTTACACATGATTATAGAAAGAACAGCTATTTTAACTTCTGGTATTAGCTGTCATTTTCTGGGACTACATTCCCTGGCGGAGACATACATTTTCTTCCGTGTTGCTCCTTTAACCAAGCCAACACAGACTGACAAATTGACCATAAAATTTAATAGAGGTCATGGAGGTGATGGATTTCCTGTCTCAAGCACATTTCAAGTCTCTACAAGCTGACTGTAAGAGCGTACTGAATGATTTCAAACCAATGGCTGCATGGATGGTAGGAAAAACAATTCTAATATTTACCACTCCAGTTGTATGTTGGGAAATGGTTGGCAGTCATGTAACATCCATACATGTTACATTACTGCTTATTTTGACACTTCTGGCTTTGTATATAGAGCTAAAAGCATGCAAAGTCACTGGAATGCTCCTTTAATGATTGGGTTGGATGTAAGGAACATACACACACACACACACACACACACACACTATTATAAAAAGAACATCCAAAAACTTACAAATCTTACTTCCTCTGAGGTGACATCATGGTGGACCCTGTATCCAGTCCCATTGTCACGGGGGTCGTGACCTTTGCCCTGACCTTTGCCCTGGGCATGGTTGGTGTAGTAGTGGACGAAGCGGGAGCGGCGGACCACCAGGTGAAGCATGANCCTGGGCATGGTTGGTGTAGTAGTGGACGAAGCGGGAGCGGCGGACCACCAGGTGAAGCATGAAGCAGAGCGTCTCCATGGCGATGGAAACCAGGAAGAAGATGAGCGTGTTCCTCCTCTCGTCTGTGATCAGCAGCTTGGTGAAGATTCGAGAGAGGGAGATGATCACACCAGCTGTACCTGGAGGAGAGAGAGAGAGAGAGAAGAAAGATGAAGAAGAGTAATTTCCTGAATTCTGTGTGTGTGCATGTGTGTGTGTGTGTGTGTGTGTGTGTGTGTGTGTGTGTGTACTCACTCTCTCCGGTCATCACCCCCTGTGTGTACCTCTTAGGCAGCATCCCCATGTAACCATAGAAACTGGACTGCTGCACTGGGGGGTTAATGGGAAAATGGTTATAAGTTATTACAGTCTAATAGACACACGCACGCACACACACACACACACACACACAATTTCTAAACTTTAACAATAAGAGAGAAACCAAAGTCTCACCTCATGACCTCAACCAATTAAAGGACAATACTGTCAATTTTGCATGTTAGTGTCCAATAAATACAACTTGTTACATAACTGACAACCATTTCCCAACATATAAGTGGAGCGTTAAATATTAGAATTGTTTTTCCTACCATCCAGGCGGACACTGGTTTCAATTCATTCCAGTACGCTACTACAAAGCGTGGTTGAGATAAGTCATCAATCAATCAATCACAGCAAATGCTGTGTCCATTAAATGTTTTGTCAAAATAACTTTATTTAATCGATCCAAAAAGAACTGCACAAAACACAAATGTATGCCTCCGCCAGGAAATATAGTCCCAGAAGAAGATGGCTTTTGCTGAGAAATTAAAAACAGCCACCCTTTCTACATTTGCAAATACGTATTAGAATAATAACTTTATAATAATAAATTTATTTGTATAGCGCCTTTCGAAACAGAGTCACAAGGTGCTTAACAATATAGCCGAGCTTAACACACACACAGTAAATTGACAGTTTAAAACAATTTAAGCCACACCATAAAACAATGAAAAATAAATAAAATAAATAAAGTAATAAAATAAGATAAGCAGATAATAAGACACAGTTAGGGGAAAGATACGATAAAAATAGGTCTTCAGACAGGTCTTATAAGAAGATACTGAGTGAGCCAGTCTGAGGTCCTCCGGCAGGGAATTCCAAGATTTAGAGGCACGAATAGCAAAAGCATGGTAACAAGGCTTGATAGAAGGCGAAACATTCAATTTTACTGTGGCGTATCACCTGAACATTTAATTTTGAATGATTATGGGATTCGGTAAAATAACAGGAAACCTAAAATACGGTTTAATGATTTGGAAATTGCTTGCCAGTAATGTAAAGTGTATGTGGATAATATGGGCTTAAACATGCAAAATCACCAGTATAGTCCTTTAAAATCCACTGTTATAAACTATAAACAAAAGACGAGAAAATGAATTTCAGTGGAAAATCACATTATTGACAAAACAGGAAATAAAAGATGACTAAAGGATGAGAATGTGAAGGAATGAACTGTGTTTATAATCTGCTGCTGCTACTTGTTCACTTTTGACACTTCTGGTGAATAAGATATTGAACGTAGCACCTCCATCGCCTCCAGGCTTCACATTTTTACATATTTTATATCCATTCATCCCAAAGCGGGTGCTGCAGGACCCTTGGGTGGCATAGGGACTCGCCAAGGTTTGTCGAGATTTGCTCATTTCCATTTTCTTGTTGTGTTTATTTGACCTCTAATGAAGTTTCCACACATAAAACTAGGCTACTGCATCATATATACTGTATATTACTATGTAATGCATCATATTTTTAGTATTTTCTGTTTCTGTTATGTTACTGCTGATAAACCTGGAGAATCCCATGCATAAATACTTTTTTAAACTAGTATATGCATGAGCTTTAAAGGACCATACCACTCATTTTGCATGTTTCAGCCTAATATATTCAATTTTCATACATGTAACGTTACTGACAATCATTTCCCAAAGCATACTACTGGAATGGTGAATTAAAAATGTTTTTCCCTACCTTCCAGACCTCCAATGGTTTCAGTTCATTCTGGTACACTATTAAAATCAACTTGTTGATACTTGAAACGTTCTTGGGATAGGTAATCCATCATCATGAACAAGATGTGTATTCAGGTTTTTTTTAAAAGCTACGTAATTTTAGCGTTTAAGTGCAATAAAAAGAGCAGAGTGATCTGAAAATGCTTCCTTTTGTCAGTTCTTCACTGCAGCACTTGAATGCACCACTAGGAAGCATTTAATGAGCATTTGAATGAACTGAAACCAATGGAGGTCTGGAAGGTAGGAAAAACATTTTTAATTCACCGTTCCAGTAGTATGCTTTGGGAAATGACTGTCGGTAACGTTACATGTATGAAAATTGAATATATTATATTAGGCTCAAACATGCAAAATGACCAGTATGGTCCTTTAATGATTACTATTCAATTTGACTTTATTTTTTATTTTTCCTTTTTTAATTTTTTTCCTTCTCTTCTTTTTTTTTTTTTTTTTNTTTTTTTTTTTTTTTTGACTTTAATTAATTTGACTTTAATATCTAGCGATTTCTCAATACATCTCAAAGTCTCAGAAATGAAACCATGAACCGTGTCTGATACATTTTGAGTCACTTATGGTCATTTGCACATGAAATGAAGTGTTGTGCTGCTAAATTCACGTGGAATTCTAAGCATTTGAGAAAAGCTATAAAAAGCTCCTGTTTAAATATGCATTTAAACGTACGGCTTGGACTAATGTGACATTAGCTACAGTGCTACATGTCAGAGTAATGGAGCATGATTTCATACGTGCGTGTCCAGGTACACGGCAGTAAGAAATAATGATGTGCAAGAACGATCTGTCAGAATGAAAAGGCCTAAAAGAAACGCTGATGCATCTCAGTGCTCTATCTGCTGCAGAACAGTAACATCTAAAAACAGTCAAACACAAACAATCTGCACAATCTAACAATAAAGCCTGAAATGTTCCGCTTTTGGAGGTTTGGAGTCAACTCTGCACATATATATCTCCTTATGTGCATCTGTGTTTATATTAACTGCATTTACTGTGTACAGTGTATAGTCAGAAGGAAGGAAGGAAGGAAGGAAGGAAGGCCATTCAAGGAGAGGGAATCTCTCTCTATAAATGGCCTCTCTGAAGCTTCCTTCCATTTTTTCCCTTATACAGTGCCAGGAAAAAGTATTTTCCCCGTTCCTGATTTTTTCTACTTTTGTATATGTATCTCATACTAAATTGTTTCAGATCCTCAAATATAATGTAACATAAAACAAAGGTAACCTGAGTAAACACAAAATACAGTTTTTAAAAGATCCTTTCATTTATTGAAGCAAAAAAGTTATCCAGCACCACCTGGGCCTGTGTGAAGAAGCTACTAAATCCTCTCATCTACCAAACTTTACAGACAATTGGGTTCAGATAGACTAGACACACCCAGACTCGGTCATGGATGGATGGATGGACGGATAGATAGATAGATAGATAGATAGATAGACACTGTACAGCAGAAACTCCATTGAAACTGCTAAATGCAGCCAAACTTAGCAAACATGTTCATCATCTCATCAACTACTAAGAAAACAAAAATTACACTGGTCGGCCTGATGGGGGCGCTGTAATAACCACTTATACATTTTGGCTTATAACTTTGGACCCGTAACAGATACACTCAAAATTCTTTTTTCCTTGGATTTCTTGGGTCTACACACATTCATACATACAGACCACGCCCATTTCCGCCATTTTGGATATTGGCCAAAACCAACGGACATTTTGTTTTAAGAATCTGAGAGACCGTTCAACATACAGCAACAAAACTTCACAAACGTTATCATCTCATCCACTGCTAAGAAAACAAGACAAGTACGTTTATGAATTACTGTGAATTATATATATTACATTATTTTCTAATGGACCAATTGACTGTAATGTGTTTTATAGGTTAGATGCTATTAGCAGAAACTCCATTAAAAATGCTAAATGCTCATTAAATACAAATCAATCAACTGTGTATAAGATGATGATGTACACTTTATGCTAAAGCTCATTATGATAACATGTATCATTCATGAGTTATTATGCATTATATAATACAAAAATAACTATAATTCTCAATCAACTAAACTTGATTTTATATCTCACACACCATGCAAACTTTCAACATGCTCAATACTGCATGCTGATCCACTACATATAACTTTACTATGTTGGCCTATACACTTAATGTTATTAGGACTTATATTGTGGCAAAATCCTAAAGTAGCTCATTAACGAATGCTAAAAATCTGCAATACAATCATGCTGCTCAGCACAGCAATGACACGCATTTTCTTCAGGAAATGCAAATTTTAAAAATCCCCATTTGGTGATCCCCACAGTGATCTTCTGTAGCAGTTTATAGCAGTCTGAGAATAATGCTATCCACTAGCCACTGTTTCAAGTAGTAGAAGCTCGTAGTGCTAATGCTGCTAGTGGGTCGTGCTAGCAGTATTAGTCTTGTTACGAAGATCAAATTAAATGATCATGACCCACTGCCGCTTTTCTATTAGTGTGCTCACACTTTTTGTCATAAAGAAAGTTGGAAAAAAGGCATAAAGCAGAGAGCAAAAGCATCTGTAGTCACTCCAATCAAGAATTTGTATTTCTGTGATCTCTAATTTTCCTTCTCTATGACATCTTGTTCTATTCACATTAAAGCACATCATAGATATAACAACATTTGTGTGTTGTATTCAGGAGTTGTATTGAAGAGACTTAACAAGACCCAAATAATAAACACAAAGAAACTAAACAGAGATGGATGAGGCAATCAAGACAGAGGCACTAATCCAGGATCCTAGCGCCCTGCTGCAGAGACAGACAGACTAACTGCATGCTGAGGACCAGCACCAAGCCTCAGAGAGCCAGAAGAGTCTTAGCAACAACGCGACAGTGATCATGAAACAAGCCTTCAAACAAAAGTCCAGCATCTTCAAGACCTGCATGAAGAAGTCTGGCTTGTTCAAGTCCATGTACCATAAAAACAGCATCAAAGAGGACAATGCCAAGAAATGGCTGACACATCTGAGGCACAGAATATAATTCCGGATCGTACCACCCAGCTCCAGAGACAGAGCTGAATGCTGAGCAGCACTACCAGGCCTCAGAGACAGAGAAGGCTCTTCATGCTGAAACAAAGAACATGAAGGAAGCCCTCAAAACCCAGGTCATGATGCATGAGAGGGAGAAAGAACGTCAAGCAGAAATAGAAAGCATGAAAGAAGCCTTCAACGATGAGTCTCATTCAGCTTCAGGTCTGCAAAAGGGAGGAGGCTCCTTGTGCTGAAACAGAGCTCATGAAGGAAACCCTCAAAAACCAAAAGACCATTCAGCTCAAGGCCTCTGGACAACTGTGCCTTGCTCAAGTGCATATTGCACTATCAGCGCATCGAAGAAGAGGATATGGGTGACACAATTCATCCTCATAAAATCCATCTGTAAAGACAGAGTTGTGTGCTGAGGAGCAGCACCAGGCCTCAGAGAGGGAGAGGGCTCCTTATGCTGAAATAGTGCACATGAAAGAAGCCCTCAAAAACCAGAACACCATTCACCTGAAGGCCTGGGAGAATAATATGAACCTCCAGGACATGGTAGACAGGTCAGAGAACATATCCAACCCTGTTTTACTAAAGATGGCAACCATGTCTCAGGCAGAAACAGAGAGTCAGGCACTTACCGAAGAAGTCCAGAAATAGAAAGTTGCGTGCTGAGGAGCAGCGCATAACTACTGCAAGAACTGAAGGTCTTTGTGTTCCAACTAAGACTATGGAAGAAATCGTGAAAAAGCATAAAGTCATCAAGAAACAGAAGAAAACCCAGCTCAGAGAGCAGAACAGCACCCTGATGCAGAAGAAGGTAGTGTCTGATAAAGGGAACGATTGCCATAAACCATTTAAGAAAAAAGAAAGAATAAATAAAACTGCACCATACCTATTTCCCCTCAAGTAAAAAGCCTGGGTGTCATCCTGGACAGCACACTCTCCTTCACTCCCCATATAAACACTATCTACCAGACTGCCTTCTTTCACATCCAAAATATTGCCAGACTTTGCCTAGCCCTCACACAGCACAGCAGGAAGTCTTGGATAACGCCCTGGTCTCATCCCGCATTGACTACTCATCCTGCATCTCATCTCGCCATCCTGTCTGGAATCCCCAACTAACTCCTTCACCGACTTCAACTCATTCAGAACTCTGCTGCCAAGATCTTCACACAAACCAAGTCCACTGCTCATGTCACATCCCTGATCATTCGCTCTACTGGCTCCCTGTGCCACACCAGACTGACTTTAAAATGATTCAAAGCTCTTCATAAACTTCTCCTCACAGACCTCCTACAGGCCGACACTCCCTGCCACTCCCTACGATCCTCATCAGCAGGTCTACTCTCGGTTCAGGACTTCAATCTCACCACCATGGGTGGTGACAGGGCCTCCTCTCTCTGCTCCCAGACTCTGGAACTCTCTCCTTCTCCACATCCATCAACTGGACTCTATTACACAATTCAAATCTGCCCTCAAAACTCACTTTAAGCTGCTTATCTCCTCTGAGTCTGTCGTCTCTATGACTATCTGAATACTGTTTTATCTCTGACTTTATTTTGTTTATTGTCCCTTGCTGCTTCTAATTTTTGTGAGCGACCTTGAGTGCCTTGAAAGTCGCCTTTAAATATAATGTGTTATTATTATTATTATTAATATCAACTATACCAAGAACTCCTCTAATGGTCTTCGCTGCAGGCATTCAGAGAGCTGCTCTGAACGACATCACTGCGTCACTCCCGTTTTTGTCTTAGTTACCTGTTTATTTTGTTCAGTTATTACTAATAAAGTGCTTTAAAATGTGACTGAGCTATTTTTCATAGTTTTCTATGGAGCCAATTATCACTACACTGTAACTGCACTGTAGACTATTTTATTTTATTTTTTATCTTATCTTACTCATCATTTATGATGCTTTATTTAGCTTTATTTATTTATTTATTTTTATCCTTTATTTATCCAGGGGTAGTTCACTGGGCATTGAATGCTCTTTTGCAGGAACACCCTGCTCACACACTCACACACACACACACACACACACACACACACACATATTCACACATTCACACCAGGAATCCGCCCAGTACAACACAGGCTTCTCTGCTGGCCACTGAGCAGCATACGGAGCTTCATATTATTATTTTTATTGTTACCTGTGCATCCAAAGGCCACCACACCCACTGACACCAGGTTGATGATGTAAGCCTGCCCAGTGGTGAACTTTGCCAGCCACACGTCAAACATGCTGACGAAGACCAGCGGCCCCAAGGCTAAGATGTAACCTGCAGAGAGAGTGAGAGAGAGAGAGAGAGAGAGAGAGAGGGAGGTCTGATTTTTTCTCCACAGCAGACAACACACTTCAGAATCACTTCCCAAAGATGCATTTGCAGCTATTTTAAGTTGCAGAGGTGCTGGAGTGGCTCTAACATTCACCAAGTAAGTGTGAACATATTCAAACATACATTTTTTTAAAGCTTTTTTTTTTTCCCAGAGCTTGAAAAAGATTTTTTTCCCTCTACACTGGACAGGCTGGACAGCTTTCGCATTTTTATAAGGTTCGTCTCCTGCAGCACAGTACGTTCTCCAGACTCTCTTTCTGCAGAGACTCCAGGAAGACTTCGGAAGCCAGAATGTAGATGTGACATGATGAACAATGTTTTCAGAAATAACCTGGAGCACATCTGAACATGCGTTTCAGTATCTACTGTCATACCCAAAATATATACTACAGGCTGAGGTCACCCCCAGATTTAAAAAAAAATCATCAATACACCGTTTGTTTTACAATTTATTGCACAGGAAATGACAAAAAATATATAAAATAAATGTAACTAATTAGTTTTCAAGAAGAATTAGTCAACATTTCTCACATCATGTAGCCACTCTGGCTACAGAAATGATGTTTAATGAAGACATCAGTCTGTATTAGCTCAGCACTCCTGTTGTGTTCCAACTCCCTGCTGATGTGTTTTAACATTCTGGTCAATAGCTGCTGCCTTCTCCCACATCATTTTGGATTAACGTGCTGCACAGTCTGCTCATGCTGCTATTCTGCATGTAAAACATGGGGGGGGGGGNGGGGGGGGGGGGGGCGGAGATCTGTAGACTTGGTCCAAGTTAAGGGAATTAAGAAGAAAGAGAATTACCATTCCATCCTTCAAAGACACGTGATTCCATCTGGTTTATGAATTATTGGTCAAAATTTCATTCTTCAACAGGAAACGATCCAAAATATTCATCAGAATGATGCCAAAATTACATCCATTCAAAAGAGAAGCAAAAGGTTTTAGAATTCTGACTTGGCCAGAGGAGGTTACTGTGACAAAACTAAAGTCTGAGTCTGAAATGACTTCAAACTGCTTTGATGTGACTAATTCTTATTGAAAACTAATTAGTTACTTATTTTTTTTAATATATTTTTTTATCATTTCCTGTGCAATAAATTGCAAACAGTGTATTGATGATTTTTTTTTTTTTTTAANTTTTTTTTTTTTTTTAATCTGGGGATGACCTCAAACTTCTGGCCTGAAGTGTGACAAAGTCTGTTCGTGTAAAAAATATTTTGAGAGATTCAGAAAAGAAAACTGGAGATGATGCAAGACACAAACATCAGCAAAAACAACATCAACAACAAAAAAAAAAAGATCCACATTCTTGGAAAGCAGCCTCTTGCCATCTGGAAAGGAAAACTTCTTTTAAAACAATTTAGGAGTAAAAAATGCAGGGAAGGATTATTCTGGTGTGTATTTTATCTTTTCTTTTATCTACAGTAAATTAACACTATTTGTCCATTTTGCACTGTAAACCACTCTGTTAAGCCTCAACGATCATAGAATTTTCTTAATTTGAATATCTGAATGTCTTCCGAACTGGAATTTTTCCACTAATCGTCTCCGTCCGTGAGGCATGGAAAGGTTAACGACTTCCTGTCTGACTTACCCACGGTGATCCTGGTGTGCATGCTGAGTCTCTCCACCAGTACATTGTTGAGGATGACAGCCAACAGCGCCACCAGGATGTATGTCAGACTCATATCAAACACTATGGATGACCCTGAAACACACACACGCACACACGCACGCACGCACACACACACACACAGATACAAAGTTCATGATTTCTGGAAGTTCGACGTGAATTTATATTAGAGTACACAGTGTGTACGTGTGTGTGTGTGTGTGTGTGTGTGTTACATGGACATTGGCTTCATTCATGTTCATCCATGTTTATACCTTCAAACTTGTGATGCAGGTAGTCTACGTCAGTGATGAAGCTGTTGTAAGGCAGCAGGAAGCCCACTCCAGCCAATAGCATCGCAAAGTAGATGCCATGGTAACGGTCGTCAGGGATCGGCTCCTCGAAGTCTGAGCAGCAAGGAAGGAAGGAGAGGAGTCAAGAGTTTGACAATTAGGAGTAGACTGTAAAATCACATAAAGAGTGGAGAAAAATAAGGTAAAACCCAAAGTTATTTGATCTCCATTAAAGCTAACAGAGATGAATGAAGCTGTAGTGTTTGTATGTATTTATAACCTCCTCTTCTTCCTCCTCCTCCTTATGTTAGGGAGCATTACTGATTGACGTGTGTGTGTGTGTGTGTGTGTGTGTGGAGGCAGCAGATTTTGTTTCATGGCTGAAGTGTGACGTTCAGCTTCTTTACATAATCCTAATCCTGTGATCCTACGAGTGACATCATAAAATCTATTTCTGAAGAGTTTGGTTTTAAAGGAAACTACAAAGAGAACATTTGAGTCGATTATTACAGCGAATCCTTAATGTCATTTGTTACTATGGCAACTATGATTGATGATTTCTATTCCCATTCGTCTGTTTGGGTGCAAACATGTGGAAAGTGAATTAATTATTCATAATTTAGTTGATTTTGACAGTCAGCCCAGTGTAACTCAGCCTTCAGACTCCAGTTACATAACCATAATTAATCCAGATGCAGTCAAATCCACCATGCACTGACCTACGCCATTTGGCAATGATTGAAATGAATAATAAAATGAACAGAATTTGACTAAAGTTAATACCTTTTAATGATTTTTTTCTTTACAGGTTACTTAGATTACTCCATTGATATCTGATGTGTAACAAACTTTTTTAATGGAGTTGATGTAAAGCCAAGGGTGGCCATTGGGGGGGGGGGGGNGGGGGGGGGGGGGGTATGGCCACCACATTTAATTGCTGGTCACCTCAACTGACGAGCTCATACGCTCATACAAATCTCATGTTACCACTGATTTTGTTTGAGGTATGATTCCATTAATATAAAATATGTCCTACACATTAATGAAACAGCATATTTACAGTATCATTATCAGCTATTAATTCATATTTATTATTTACCTTTGGTTTGTTGGTTGTAATACATTCAAATTGGAATTGGATGGGCTAATTAATGAGCCCTGGGTTGATTTCAAAGCTAGGTAAAGCCATCCAGTGTTAGTAAAGAAACTATATGCTGATGTGTGGATAGATATTTTTGTTTTTAATTGTGTAACATGGATTTGGATTGTCAAATTGCTGATAAAATCTTCCAGATTATATTCTTCTTTTTTAAATACTTTTTAATAATGTTTCCATTATTTGTTGAGCTGAATATGTGGATTACGGACAGAACAGCTGAAATTATTTTTACATAAAACACAAGTCAAATGTCGATCAGCAGAGCTAATAAGAATCAGATTTATAGTTAAAAACGGCCTCTGCATTAGACCCGTCAGGCCCAGAGGCAATTTACGAATTGGGCCAGGCTTCAGGCTGAATTTCACAACCCTGGCTCAGGCTCTTTTTTTTTCCTCCTCTCTCCACTCACATCATAACACGCCTCCTGATGCTGCCTCACAGGTTGGCGCTCAGAAACTGCAGCATCGCTTTTCTGAACGCTGCAGCAGCAGCTGACAGCCGCTACTTTTACTTTGAAAAGAGCCAAACTTCCGGTNTTTCTGAACGCTGCAGCAGCAGCTGACAGCCGCTACTTTTACTTTGAAAAGAGCCAAACTTCCGGTTCTGATGATATCTGGTTCATAATGAAGCTGAAGTCTTTGGCTGGCCTGAGGACCTCATAACTGGATTTTTTTTTTTTTTTTTTTTTTTGTCGAATTCAGAAACTTTTTTTCATTGTTCATTCATAGTTCATATTTCTTTAAGGTAGGCCATGTTTCTTTAATGTAAAATATTTTTTTTGTTTTTTTTTTCAATTTTGTATTTGCCACTTTTGGGATGAGTGTTTTTTGTTTTTTTTTTAATTCTTTTCATTTTCCTCCTTTTCAACAGACTTGACATTTTTGGATTTTTTGTGACAAAGTGCCGGAGACCATAAAGTTTTTTTCTACATTCTTTGATGATTCATTCATGTTTTCATTCATGTGTTATTTATGTTGTGTTATTTGCCGCATCTTTCGTTAATAAAACGCTTTCTATCTTTCTTTCCGGTTTCTGTCTTTATGGTTGCCACATTGATCAAGCTGGATGCTGAAGTGTGCGGTTTAGTGGGTTTGAACTTCTGAATAGCCTATAAACACTTCAAGCTTATGTAATTTAAAAAAAAAAAAAAAANAAAGGACCATACCACCATTTTGCATGTTTGAGCCTAATATATTCAATTTTCATACATGTTACGCTAATCATTTCCCAAAGCATATTACTGGAATGATGAATTAAAAATGTTTTTCCTACCTTCCAGACCTCCATTGGTTTCAGTTCATTTTGCTATTAAAATCAACTTGTTGATACCTGAAACGTTCTTGGGATAGGTAATCCATCATTGTGAACAAGACGTGTATTCAGGTTTTTTTGAAGTTTTATAATTTTAGTGTTTAAGCGCAATAAAAAGTGCAGAGTGAATGTATGTCTCCACCGGGGAATATAGTCCCAAAAGAAGAACTGCATTTATTGAAAAATTTAAATGACCATGACTTCATAAGGCTGTGTAACTATTAGCAGGAGAAACATTGATTTTTAAGATGGGTGTATCGCTTGAATATTTGAATTTGAAAGATTAAAAGGTTTTGCAAAATATCAGGAAAGCTGAAATACAGTTTTATCCTTTGGGAAATGATTGTCAGTAACGTAACATGTATGAAAATTTAATATATTAGGCTCAAACATGCAAAATGGATGGTAAGGTCCTTTAAGTCTAGGGCTTCGGGTTGGGTTCGGACAGAGCTGTGCAGGGCTTGGCCGGGTATGAGGCTAAAACTGGGGTCTTTGCATGGCTCTACACCACATATGTACTCTTTAAAGGCCCCTCCTAAAACTCCTGCTGTGTTCTGATTGGTTATCTGAATCAGGCCTGAGATGACAAAACATGAATGCAGACCAAATATTTTCTCGCTAGCTTCATGATACCTGGGTGTGTCTAACTAGATATTCCGGCGTGTAAATTCTGATGTGTTACATGTGGATGGAAACATGTTACAGAAGTGAGCAACCAATCAAAAATGAAGCTTTCTGGGCAGTTCAAGACCTGTGGCTTTGTCTTACTGGGTGCATTTCTATAGGCGTCGACCTCAAATTTTGCAACTTCACAATACATATTCCCTGTTACAACATAAAAGTGAGGGAAAAATAAAAAGCAGAATAAAATATAATACATATAACAAGTCCTTTGACTCTCAGGAAGTCATGCAGCTTGTGTTGCAGCTGCAGATTTGTTTGGAATAAGTAGAAGAAGAACTAATTGGTCTGAGGAGCAGCAAAGGCCACGATGGATGAACAGACAAAGGCAATAAAGCGTCAGACTTGGAACTCAAATGAAGAGATGCCACAGTGCTCCCCATGACAGATAAATGCATCAGAAACAGAACATTTACAGGGGTTTTACGGAAAGATTTTCCTTCCTAAAATTCACAGTGGAAGCACAGACTGTCGTGTCACAGCTGAGATATATTCAGTTTTTTCTGTCTCTGTTCTCACATCAGAGCTTTTTCTGTCACTGTGGAGATTTCTCCTCATTGTGTTGCCTGTATGCTGACGTATGAAGACTGACAGCTACAAGAAAAGAGAATGAATGAGGGGGAGAGAGAGAAAGAGAGAAGAGAAGAGAAGAGAAGAGAAGAGAAGAGAAGAGAAGAGAAGAGAAGAGCAGACAATGTTTCTCAGCTCTAGCCTTATATCTTTGGTCATTTCTGATTTGATTTAATTTGGCCTTTGTGCGACCTGAGTAGCCAGCAACTCTCTGCTCACGACTGTTACTTGTTTTACACACATACACACACACTCACACACACACACACACACACACACATTGCACCAACATGTCAGACTTAAGAGTGGGACCAAATTTCCACCCGATCGGCAGAGCCATTAGTCTGGCTGACTTTTACTGCGAGATCAGATGGATTTCTGGCCTGTCAGAAATTTTGGCTGACGGCCGATCCAATTAGTGAAAAAGTACCTGAGTGAGCCTGCGTGAGTGGAGCAGCTCTAGTAACAACAAATCAGGAGAGTGTGTTCAGAAAAAAACACAGCAGATTAAAGAGCTGTGGCAAAGAAACTCTCATTTCTTTTTGTTGTCAACATAGCACTTTCTTTGTTTTCTCATTTTTAATCCTTCTGTTTCCTCTTCTTGGGGTAACAGCTCATCCAGGGGAGGCAAACCCGCGGCTCTCGAGCCATATGTGGCTCCAGACCCAGTTCAGTGTGGCTCATATTGTTCCTTTAAGATCGAGACAACACTCATTTCTGCTGATATTATGGATTAAAAAAAACTGCAGCTGCAATTTTGCAATAAAAAAGATGCAGTTGCAATCTTGCGATCACAGCGCTCAGTGTGGAGGCTGCACTTTTTCCAACCAGCCTAGCCGGTCTGTTAATGGCCTGAGTTTGCGACCATGGTGGTTACATCANCTTTTTCCAACCAGCCTAGCCGGTCTGTTAATGGCCTGAGTTTGCGACCATGGTGGTTACATCAAAGTACAAAACTAAACAAAAGTATGAAGAAGAGCACAGAATGTTTTTACCAGCATGTGAGGATTTATATTTTGTTGTGGAAAGAAATGAAAAATCATTTTGCCTGTTATGTCAGACGTCGCATTTTAAAGCTTCAAATCTTCAGCGCCATTTTTCCTCTCTGCAGCCTAGCATCAACGACGAGTTTCCCAAAGGTGCTGAACTCCACCAGCACAAACTAAATGTAAAATTACAGTTGATAAAGAGATCTGTATTAATGCTTGTTATTTAAAGAATAAGAATAAAGGAGGGGTGTGTGTGCGATAAAGGCATCTTGTGGCTCTTTGGAGTAATAGGGCTTTATTTTTTTATTTTTTGGCTCTCTGAGTCTCGGGAATTCACCACCCTGATCTAGTCTGAGGATGCATTGTCGCCCTCTACATCATGAGTTACATGTTTTTTCAAGGAAACTTTATTGGATTTGTCCACAGACAAAAGCAAACGTAGGTTTTGTTAACACGGACCGTACAGTGTAAGTACCCCCGTCAGGCGTATCGACCTTGCAGAGGTTGGAGCTTTAGCTGTGATGGATGGTTGATTCAGTTGTGCAGCGAAAGAAACCGTAACACACACAGGAGAGTGTGTTTAGTCTCTGCCTGGTTTTATTCTGCCTTCTACTTGCTGTCACTTAGCAGACTTTACTAGAAATGACTACCAGTATTTTAAACCAAGACTGAATAAGACAAACCACTGAATTAGTGTCTAGTAACTGAGATCAATAAAAACACACACACACACACACACACACACACACATAATCAGAAACTCCCTCACCGGGCTCAGACAGAGCCAGAACTCCTCGCTCCGGAGCATCTTTACTGATCTCCTCCTCCTCCAGCTGGTACGAGTCGAAGCTGTAGCTCTGCACCACGCCGCCCTCTCTTCCCTCTCTCCAGCCTTCCCTTCCTCCATCTCTCCATCCAGCTCTCCCTCCATCCCTCCACACATCCCTCTCCTCAGGCGTCTGAGCTGGCGTGGGCCTGCGGCGCTCTGCTCCCACCGAGCCCATCCTGAAGTCAACACACTCAAACTACACACTCCTCTTGATTCTTTACGTTAGGCGCTCTTGGGAAGATGCATTCTAAAGACAAACAGCCAGGCAGGAGGAGAGGAGGAGAGGAGAGGAGGAGACCTTCAGATGATGGAGGACCTGGAAGGAGAAACAACAACAAACACAGGAGCAACAAGAGAATCAGAGCGGAAAGAAAAATCGGAGGTAGAAAAAACTGTGTGTGTGTGTGTGTGTGTGTGTGTGTGTGTGTTTGTGTGTGTGTAGCATAATAAATGAGAAACAAAGTGACAAAGGATGCATGACTGGTGACAGACAAGGTGAGTAAGCAGCCTGCAGCTCTGCATTCAATCAACAGCTGCAGCAACGACACTATGAGATGATGAGAGGAGGAGAGGAGGAGAGGAGAGGAGAGGAGAGGAGAGGAGAGACAAGAGGAGAGGAGGAGAGGAGAGGAGAGGAGAGAAAAAAGGAGAAAATGAAAAAGGAGAGAAGAGAAGAGAAGAGAAGAAAAGAGAAGAGAAGAGGGAAAAAAAGGAGAAAATTAAAGAGGAGAGGAGAGGAGAAAAGAAAATAGGAGAGAAAATGGGAGAGAAGAGGATAAGAGAAGAAAAGAAGAAAAAAGGAGAAAAGAGGAGAGAGAAGAAAAGGCAAACTGGGAGAGGAGAGGAAATTGGTAGAGAGAAGAAGAAATGGATAGGAGAAGAGAAGAGGATAGGAGAAGAGAACAGAAAGGAGGATACAAGAAGAGAAGAGAAGAGAAGAGAAGAGAAGAGAAGAGAAGAGAAGAGAAGAGAAGAGAAGAGAAGGTGTTGATGTAAAATATTGATGTGTATGTTCTGTATTATGTAAAGGCTGCAAATTAATCTACAAATAAGTTTTTACAAAGTACTAAAACACTTTTAAACAGCAAATGTCTTCTAAGAATGATGTTATTAAAGTTTTAGAAGAGGAAGTTAGGGACCGTCCAGAAAAGTCCACTCTTCAAAAACAGAAAAGTCTGTGAGCTAATGCTTTGAATAGGTATCTATACATATTTAAAATACTTCCACCTGCTGACATGGAACCCTTTTTTTTTTTACTCTGACAACGACATCTGACATCTCACCANCTTCCACCTGCTGACATGGAACCCTTTTTTTTTTTACTCTGACAACGACATCTGACATCTCACCATCATACCACAAGAGCCCTTCTCCCACATATATAACCTTATTTGTAATGTATGCATTATTCAATCAATCAATTAATCAATCAATCAATTTTTATTTAAAGTACAATACCACTACACTACACTACAGTTAAAAGAAACATGGGACAAAAACAAACATTCAACAATAAAATTGCTTATAAATTATTATATATTATTGCTTATAAATTATACAAAATATTGCTTATAAATCTATTTCTTTCTGCTGCTGTGACCATTTTAAAAATCTATTTCCCACATGATTCAACAGTTCCCTGCAGTAACAAAATGATTCCATTATTACAGAGCCAAATATTAACCTTTATATCTTTAAACTAGCATTCATACGTACAGTTCACGTCGTGTTTAGCTCGAGCTATGGTTAAAATGTGTAATAGTTAAAGGGCCATGCTGGTTGTTTTTCATGTTTGAGTCCAATCATTTTCCAAAACCTCCTACTGCAGTGGTAAATGTTTCTCCTACCTTCCAGACTGCATGGTTTCAGTTCATTCCAGTATGCTATAAGCATACTGGAATGCAAGCTAAGAATAAGCTTACAGAGACTTAAAATGTGCTTGAGATACATAATCCATGACATCTATTAAATTATTTTGTTGAAATAATTTTGTTTAACCAGTCTAAACACAGAGCTGCATGGAAGAAAATGTATGTCTCTGTCAGGGAACATAGTCCCAGGTGAAGACAGCTTTTAAAATTAAATTAAATTAAAACAAGCAGGCATACATGTTAGCAGGTAAAACATGAAATTTTAAGGTGGTGTATCACCTGAACATTTGATTTTGAAAGATTTGGGATTTGACAAAATAGCAGGAAAACTTCAATATGGTTGGATGTTTTGGAAAATGGCTGTCAGTCACGTAACATCTATGTCAGTAGTATTTATTGGGCTTAAACATGCAAAATCACAGGTATGGTCCTTTAAGTTGATTATGGAGGATTAATTTTCCTCCATCACACACAACAGTTCATCTTTGATTTACCTACAGGAAATGTTAAATAGTTGATGAGGAGAGCAGAGTGGAGGAAAAGCAGACAACTAAAACTCTCTGTGTTAAAACCAAACCTACGCCCTTGATTGTGGAAAGCTATAGAAATAGAGCTCTACTTTTAGCTATAAAGGGCTGCCGTTATGAATAAAATTTTGCATTTGAATATGATTGATCATGTATCAGAACATTCTGCTTTACCCACCTACAGATTACACACATTTATACACTTATTACATTACAGCAGCTTGAAACTGTGCCTCAATCAGCTGCTTTCATCCATCAGAGTCAGCAGGGAGCTGATAAACAATATGTTATTGTAACACGATGGATCAATATAAACGAGTATTGACACACAAAGCACACACACACACCTCTGCGGCTTACGCAAACACTAGAGAACAAGCAGAGCTGTATTCAAACACAATCCAGCTCTGTCACCACCCTTCATCTCGCACATAACACACCTAGAATGATCAATCTGTGTCCTTTAAGCTCAGCTCGGGTCTACAACATGGAACACAGTCAAGAGGAAGGATGTTTTTTTGTTTGTTTTTTTTTTTATTTTTAGGATGTAATCCAATTTAGTTTAACACTTATGTGCATGTGGTGAGCGTGAGATGATGAAGGAGCTAATCGTTTCTGGAATCAGGGTTCAATCTGGGCCTCAGATGCAGGGAAACAGAAAGAGCTGATTAAACAGTCTGTTATCAAAGGCTACTGACAAACATACAAGCTGGGCGAGGTTCCAATTTCAGTCAGCAGGGGGCGCTCTCAACCTTCTCCTTTTAAATTAAAAGGCTCCAGCCCGCGACCATAATTGAATTGCAGTCCGGTGTTGTTTTTGTCTTCCCTCCATTGTTTAGTTAGAATACTAAAAATGGGCAAAGTAATAAAAGTAAAATCATAAAAAAACGGAAGTGATTTAACTCTAAGTAGATTAATAAGTGAAAACTAATTTTTGGATTATGATCAGTAACTCCATAACAATTATCATCACGTGTTTTTGTGCGTTATAATCCGAACGAGGCAGAAAATTTTGTGCAAAATAAAATGATGAAATCACGAACTACAAGACGGAGCAGTGCCTCTTATTAAATATTTTCAAGCTACTTTTCTATTTCATTAAAATTATCTTCATGAAGTAGAGGAAGCAAGGGGTTTTTTTCTCGCGTATTTCTCTTTGCCGAGCCCGAACGTTCACGATTACCTCTTTAACGAAAAACAACAGGTTATTAATGGCCCCTTACCTCCGTGTCCTCCCTCTCTCCTTCTTTCTCCGCGGGCTTCGCTCTCCGCTCTCTCTGCTTCCANCCTCCGTGTCCTCCCTCTCTCCTTCTTTCTCCGCGGGCTTCGCTCTCCGCTCTCTCTGCTTCCAGCAGGACCGGAGTCCTTCCCCTGGAATCCTCTGGTGGTCTCTGCCGGACCTGAACGCTCCTTAGCCCGTCTCCATCAGAGGAAAGCCCCGGTGTCGTCCTGCGCTCCTTACGCACCATCCAGCAGCGATACCGGAGAGAAAGGAAGCGTGGATGGATGGATGAGGGGGATGCCTCTGGCTGTTTCATCCATCCACCTTTTCTCTTGCCTCAAAAGCAACAACCCGCAATCCAGCTTGAAACACGTTTTCGCTGCAGTAATTAGGACTTAAAGCACATATAGTAAAAGTAAAAGAAATGAAACAATCACAAAATTTATATTAAATCCTCATAGTTACCAGAAACAATAAGACACGCCATCAAAGGTCAAACCTCAGGATTCAAACCTGTCGCTTTCACAAAATTCACAAAATCCAAACTTGTTAAAGACACCTGAAGGAATCATGCTGCGTTCCAGGAAAACTGGGAAGTCGGAATTTTTCAGCTGAAAATTACGAATTCCAACCTCCAATTTCCAGCACCAAATAGAAACAAAAAATATAGCTGAACGGCAATAAATACTATAAAATAAGTAAAGTCAGTAATAAATAACGTAAAGACTTCAAGTGCCGTTCCAACCATTTTTTCAAGTAGGAAGTCGGAATTTTAGAGTTCTGAGTTGTATGGAACGCAGCATTAGTAATAAATACTACTTCCTGAACTTAGTATTTATTACAGAACTGTTTGGTTGGATTGTATTTCAATAAATAGATATACTTACTTTATACTTTACTGCTGGTTACTTCTCACAGTCATATGAAACATTTTTGGGGAGAAGTTAATTTTCTGAAATTAATTACACTTGCTTATCAATGGCACACTATAAACTATAGAGAGCAACTAGAAACATTAATGACATAGTTTGACATCAGTTTACATACATGACTGTTTTTGTTGTATTAATAAGCCATTTTATTTCAATGTCATGCAAGAAAATGTACTTTATTCGGCGTTAGCTGATTATCGTTCACAAAGTTCGCCTCTATGGGCGCTGCCATGTTGAGCAAGTCAAAGCAACTTGGCCCAAGTTTTCCATGTCAAGTGCCATTTAAGTGCACTTTTTCAAGACAAATTTCGAGTTCCAAGTTGTCTTGAACGCATCATTAGAACCGGACGTCCCCATGATATCTATCATGGAAAATTGCTTTGTAAAGCAGGTTCAAAGCAGTGGCTCTGTGTTGGACCAAACTGGCATGTAATGATGTATTAATCCTAATAATCATAAGTAAGTAAGTGATCAATACGCAGATACAAAAATGTATCTGTTCTTAAGTAGTTTATCTCTTTTTTTTGATTACTAACTGTTGGTTTGTTCCTTGGTAACTTCTCATGTTTGTTTAGGATTGTATTTATTTTTCTCTCAGCTCATTATTATGTTCCTATGATATCTGGATGCTACAGGCCCAGTTCAACCAGTTCATCTCAGAAAGAGCTTCAGACTCACAGCAAGAGACATGAAGAATATTACAGCAACGTTATACTGACAACAGGGGAGCTACTATAAAAATACATTATTACAAGACTGTTAATGTGATTCTTCATTAGAAACTCTCTCTCTCTCTCTCTCTCTCTCTCTTTTACACACAGTTTATGAACTCAGAGCTGCTCAGATATAGTAGATAAAACACTTCATACTTGCAATCATGATGCATCCATTGGGAGTGTCTCCCACTTCTCTGTCTGTCTCTTTCTGTGTGTGTGTGTGTGATAGAGAGAGAGAGAGAGAGAGAGAGAGAGAGAGAGAGAGAGAGAGAGAGAGAGAAAGAGAGAGAGTCTGCACTTAAAAAGCACTGAAATAAAATAGGTGTCGGGAGAAAATGACAAAGATAATTTGTGTAGACATTTATTTCCATCCACCCGTCCACCCACCCACCATATGCATATACACACACACACATGCAGACACACACATGCACACACATACACATTGGGATATATTTTGCAATCATGATGCATCCACCGGGAGACAGGAAGCAGGTGTCTCCCACTCTCTCCTTCCTCTCTCTAATGTCAATTTCCTTTGTCAGTTTTTCAAGATACTGTGCCCCCCCCCCCCCCCCCNGCTCTCTCTTTCTCTCTGGCTGTGTATGCACAGAGAGAGAGTGTGTGGGTGTAAGGAGATGTATATACTGTATATCAGCATGTCTTTTCCTTTGTCATTTTCATGAGATGTTGAGACCTTTTTTATTTGTTTTCTTCTTTCTCTCTCTCTCTCTCTCTCTCTCTCTCTCTCTCTCTCTCTCTGTCTCGCTCTCTCTCACACACTCACAGAATGCTGGCATCTTTTGTGATTGACAGTTTTATCCGTTTAGTTCAATATGCTAATGCTGTATTATAGGCAGACGTTCCTTCATATTGCTCCTGCCGGTGCCATGGCAGAGCTGAGCCAGATGGAATTCTTATATCTGTCTTTTAATCTGTACTGTCAGAGTGGTGCAGCAGGCCTGGGACCTGCTGCTGGTGCAATGCAGGTTGTGGGTTTGAATCCCATGTTTCTCCCACTCACTTCTGTCCTTCCAGAGTCTCAGTTTCTTTGCATATAAACTAATGAGCTCAGTTTTTAAATGTGGATTTTGTGTAGTCTTTTTTTACATGCACATTTAACCAGAAGTGGGACCAAGTCCTTGTTTTGCAAGTCATTCAAGTCTTGCCAGTCAAGAGACAGAGACAGGACAAGACAGGCAAGTCACAAAGTTAAGTATGACAAGTCCAATTCACAAGTCATAAAATTTGACAAGTCATAAAGCTCTATACCAAATTTAATGGCAGGGACATAATTAGTATAGTAGATTTACACAAACTGCAGAAGCTTTTAAATTTTGATTTTAACACTTAAAGTTCAAAATTGGTTTCAATAGTTTACTGGAATGAACTTAAACCAATGGCTATAATTTACTGTTCCAGTAACATATGTATGAGGGGATGTGCAGTATATATTTTGAGCTGAAATGTGCAAAACCACCAGTATGCTCCTTTAACAGCATGTACAGTGACATTTCCTTTACACTTATTCGTCTTGGCTGATGTGAGCTACATGGTGGATTATAGAAGAACCTGGAGGCTTTCCTGTGGAGCTGTTTTTCCCCGTCTGTGTGGGTTTCCACCGGCTGCTCTGTTTCCTCCAATGACATGCAGGAAGTGTGAATTTGAGTGTGAATGAGTGTGTGTGTGTGTGTGTGTATGTGTATGTGTATGTGTGTGTGTGTGGTAGCTCTGTGATGGACTGGTGACCTAAACAAGGGATGGATGGCATTTGGCAGATGCTTTTATCAAAAGTGCTGTACATGTGATATACTGTATACACACACACACACACACACACACACAACACAACACGAGTTGGAGCTGATTANGATATACTGTATACACACACACACACACACACACACACAACACAACACGAGTTGGAGCTGATTAAGAACACACAGAGCCACCAGCAGGCATTCTCAGAGTGCATACTTCTGATAAGGCCAATCCCACAAATCCCCACTAACAAAAAAACACTTGTTAAAAAATGAGCCACCATTCTAAACTTTATCTAAATCGACCCATTAGCACTGATTTTATATTGTTAAAGGACCATACCACCCATTTTGTATGTTTGAGCCTAATATATTCAATTTTCATACACATAACGTTACTAACAATCATTTCCCAAAGCATACTACTGGAATAGTGAATTAAAAGTGTTTTTCCTACCTTCCAGTCCTCCATTGGTTTCAGTTCATTCTGCTATTAAAATCACCTTGTTGATACTTAAAACTGCAGAGTGAATGTATGTCTCCACCAGGGAATATAGTCCCAAAAGAAGACCTCCGTGACTTCATAAGGCTGTGTAACTATTAGAAGGTGAAATATCAATTTTTAAGGTGGATGTATCGCTTGAATATTTGATTTTGAAAGAGTAAGTAAGAGATTTTGCAAAATATCAGGAAATCTGAAATATGGTTTTATCCTTTAGGAAATGATTGTCAACAACGTAATGTGTGAAAATTGAATATATTAAGCTCAAACATGCAAAATGGCCGGTATGGTCCTTTAGCCTTTCGTGTTTCAACCTCCAGATCGTGGTTAGGAAGCTCATGAGCTACCATCGTTGGGGTTAATCCCCCTCCTGGTGCAGAAAACTCAGGGACTCTGCTTGTTTCTTGAGGATGTAGCTTTTCATTTTACAGCAAACTCACCTTCGTATTGTCACTATCACAGCGTTATGCTAACATGGCTCTGCTCCCATTTCCAACATCATTCTGCTCCACGTCATCATCACCTTCTCTCTCTCTCTCTCTTTCTCTGTCACACACATGCACACACACTCAATAAGGACAAAACTGAAGTCCGTATCTGTGCCCCAGGTAGTTTGGTTCCTAAGGTTTGGATAACCTTGGCTCACTGTCATCATTTATCAAACCATATTAGAAATTTGGGAGTAACTTTTGATCAAGCTCTGGTTTTGGACGCTCATGTCAAACTCTGACTTGTTCTTTTTTTATATCTAAGAAAAATAGCTAAACTCAGTTCCATTGTTTCACAGTTGGAATTGGAAATCATCATTGATGCATTTGTTTCCTCCCGTCTGGACTACTGCAGCTCTCTCTTTACCTGCCTCAGTAAAACCTCACTGGATGGTCTTCAGGCTGTTCAGAATGCTGCTGCAAAGCTTCTGACTAAATAAGTGTCCCACATCTCACCATTACTCATTTCCCTGCACTGTACCATCAAATTCAGGGTCCAATTTAAGATTTTAGTTTTAACTTTCAGAGCTCTGCATGGACAAACACTGTCCTACATTGTGGAACTCATATATTCCAGGCAGGACCCTCAGATCCTCAGATCAGGGTCTGCTGGTCATTCCTCGTTCAAGACTCAAAACTAAAGGTGACAGAGCCTTTGAGGTCACGGCTCCTACACTGTGGAACTCTCTCACACCAAGCTTGGTGGACTCAGTGGACTCTTTTAAAAAGCAGTTTAAGACCCATCTTTTTAAACTAGCTTTGGGTAGCTTGTTTCTGTTGTATAATTTATTTATTTGTATATTTCTTGGGTAGCATGCTGTTTTCATTCGTATGTATTTTATAGTTGTATTTGAAGGTTTTTTTTTTTATTTTTTATTATGAAGCACTTTGTGACCTTTGCTCTGGAAAGGTGCTTTACAAATAAACTTTACTTACTTACACTGCACTTAGCAGTCTTTTTTTTTTTTTTTAGCGGCCATGCTACTCTCACAACAATCCTATAAAGATAAAACTTCCTCTGTATCCTGGATCTAGAATCTGATCTGGATCACCTCTTAGTTCTCTCAACATTATTTATTTTAATCCAAATTCTTAACTTTTTGAGATATCCTGCTAACAAACAAACAGACGGCGGCGGCGGCGGCGGCTACATAATGTCCTTGACGTAGATACTAAATGCCACAAAGCAAATTCTTCCTGTTTGTGGTTGTGTCCACCATGAAGCAGCACATCCTGTTTGGTTCTGGAGGTTTACATGATTTATTGTGTGTATTCCAGTAGAAAGTGTGTGTTTCTCCTGTGGGTGTTGCTGTTATTGATGGCTGAGTGTTACAGCAGCTTCTCTAGTGAAAAGCCATCATTTATGGTATTGTGGTTATTCTTATCTGAGAAAATAGCGAGCAACCTTGGTCTGTACTGGATGTCATCACATTCGTACTCCTCTCTGTCTTTCTTTCTCTCCAATATTGAGTCGCTTCTCTTCTTTTTTACCAGCTCATCTATTTGTTGTTGGGCCTCAGATGAAATCATTTCTTTATTCATTTCAGCTTATTCATATCATTTCAGCTTGATGACAAACTGCCCACACGTTTGTAAATTTTGCTGTAGAAACATAAAGTTGTGAAATAATTCAAGAATATTAAAGTCTGAGCTCACTGAATGTTTTTTTGTGTTGAAGATATAAAAATAATCGCTGGTGATTTGAGTGTTTCATTATGAACTGTGTGAAGAATGTTGGAAAAGAAAAGTTAAAATTATTAAAATTCACTAAAGAATCAAGTCATTTTTGTCTTTTTTTGACTCCTAAAAGACTTATTTTCTTAAAGCAAATGAAAAAGCCATCATCTCTAACACAAATCAACTTCTTTCAAAAGATCTCTGAGAATACATCTTGTAAAATAATAATTGTTTCTACAAAATTCAGGAAAAAGTTGATTTTTTTATTATCTCAAGTTAAAGAAAATAAAAGTTTTAGCACATAATAATCAGAGTTATTGATTTTGATTCATAATAATGGACTAAAATGACTATGAAATATGGATTTTTACTGTGCATTAAATCATTTTTTTTAATAACTCGTTTGCATTTGTTAGTCTAAATCAGGCTGTAAGTGCATTCACACATTTACATCTACACCAAATTATTATATTAATCCCAATCACTTTTCAAATTTCCTACATATTACCTGACAATTAAATACATCCACCTTTAGTAACCAGAAGATATAAAACTACAGCAATGACAGTCAAAATAAAAAATAAAAAAAAAAGATTTCAGAAGATATTTTGCTGCTTCAGAAACACATTTATAAGATGAAATTAATCTAAATCTGTCTTTGTTTTTTGTTTTTTTAAATTTCTTCAGCTGCCCATTTGCTTCTGTCTGTCTGGATTTTATACAGCTTACCAAAATTTCTGTCTGTGTGTCAAACTCTATTTGGCTGCACACGTCCTTCTCTCTCTCTCTCTCTCTCTCTCTCTGTGAAAAAGCTCACAAATCTGATTTTATGCTTTGTGTGTGAATAGTTTTAGTTTATGTGGTTATAGCCTGCAGCAATCAGTCAGGAAAAAAACGACTTGCTGTCACTTTGACTGTGGGGGAGCTGTGTGTGTGTGTGTGTGTGTGAGATAAATATTCCCCTCTGCAGCTCTCTGTTATGAATGTGTAAAAAGCTCACACCATGTTACGCCTCCTTCACTCAGATGGAATTATTTTTCTGTCTGACCGAATCCCAGCGGGACTGTGCATGTGCGTGTGTGCGTGCATGTGTGTGTGTGTGTGCATGCTTTCATCCCTCTTATCTGTCTGAATATTCATGTTCCTGCCTTTTGATTGCTGTGTGTGATTGCTGTTGTGTACGTGCATGCTTACTGATAAATATATTTTGAGTTTAATACACTTTCTTGTGGTTTGCACAGATGTCTATCCCTCCATCCTCTCCTCCGTCCACTCATCCATCCATCCACCCCCTCCTTCCAGCCTGGTAAAGATGCTGAGCCTCAACAGCGTCTATATTTAGCTGCTGGTTCAATCGATGACGGCAGAAGCAGCACCATGACTCTGCATGCTGATAGGACCGCCACCTCCGCTCACCTCTGAAGAGAAATAAAGAGATGGATGGAGAAATACACAGATGGAGGGAGGCGAAAAGAGAGAAACAATAAAAAAAAGAGAAAAAGAGACCAAGAGCAAAGATGCTAAAAATAGAAAAATACAAAGATGGAGGACAGAGGGGGTGAGATGGGGTCTTAATCCTGAAATGGTTTGAGAAAAAAATGAGAGAAACAGGCAGGAGGTAGAGGTAGGAAGGAGGAAGAGAAGAAAAGGAAAGAGGGATCAAGAGATGGAGAGAGGAGGGAAAAGAGAGGAAATTGAAGCAAGGAGGAGGAGAGGCTGAGCAGAGGTGGAGGTGCAGGGACAGACTGGAGGAGAGAGGAAGAAGAACTGCAGCGTCAGAGGAAAGGGAAGCTGAGAGAAGTGAGATGGAGAGAGTGGAGGGAAAAAGAGAAAGAGTGATGAGGGAGGTCAGAAAACAGGGGAGAGGGAGGAAAGAGAAAGAACAAAAAATCAAAGGTAAACAGGAGATTGCAGGGTTCTCAAAAAGACATGGAGAGAGAGAGAGAGAGAGAGAGAGAGATGGAGGGAGGAAGGAAAAGACACACCAATACAGTATAGTATACATCTACTTTCATAGAGAGACAGAGTAAGATCGATCTAATTAGTATGCAATGTAATTGTATATGGAGGGAAATTAAAGTTGAGGTGTTGAGGTGGTGGGCGAGAGAGAGAGAGAGAGAGAGAGAGAGAGAGAGAGAAAGAGAGAGATTTTCATTGGCATGCAGAACAGCAGTTGTTGGGAAGAGGACGAGATCGATTTACTGCTCACCAGTAGCCTGTCATTAACTAACGTGAGTTCAGCATTTCTTTCACTCGGATAGGCAAACACACACACACACACACACACACACACACGCACACGCACACACACAAAGAGAAAGAGAGAGAGAGAGACAGAGAGGTATTATTTCATGTGTACAGTAGGAAGAATACACACAAAATGCAAATACACTGACAGATGAATATACTCTCTCTCTCTCTCTCTCTCTCTCTCTCTCTCTCTCTC
This sequence comes from Lucifuga dentata, assembly GCA_014773175.1. Classification (NCBI taxonomy): domain Eukaryota; kingdom Metazoa; phylum Chordata; class Actinopteri; order Ophidiiformes; family Bythitidae; genus Lucifuga; species Lucifuga dentata. Next base: position 41,912 of record VXCM01005012.1, read on the forward strand.
TCTCTCTCTCTCTCAAAGCCCACTGAGCACATGGAAAACACTTGCTCTATACTCGTCTGTGTGTTTTTGTCTTTGTGTTGTTGTTCAGGTATTTAGCCCTCCTTGATAGAAATTGTTTGTTAGTTTTAAATAAAGTGTGATAGGTTGGTCAAGGAGGGCCGGTGAAGGTCACACACTCACACTCACCTACGCGCTATATGTTATCTGTCTGTTGCTAGATTAAATTGCATACTGTATGTATAAAAAATGGTTATGCCAATGGCATATACCACTATATATGCAGACAGAAAAAAGAAAAAAAATACTCTATAAATCACACTATTATGTTTGACTCTTTCTCTTTTTCCCTCCACTCTCTCCATCTCTAAAACAAATTACAGCCAGTGTGTGTGTGTGTGTGTTTGTTTTCATCTGTCTACATGAAAAGGCAGGTGAAGTACACACATACACACACAAACAACCACACTTACAGCTGCATCTAAGCTTAAAGGACCTTACTGAAATACAACCCACATACATGTTACGTTACCGCCAGCCATTTTCATAAACATACTACTGCAGCGGTAAACATCAGAATTGTTTTTCCTACCTTCCAGACTGCCAATGGTTTCAATTCATTCCGGTATGCTATTACGTAAAATCAACTTTTGAGACTTGAAAAGTGCTTGAGATAAATAATCCATCACAGCAAACATGATGTTTATTAAAGTTTTGTCAAATTTACTTAATTTTAATGATCCAACATGGAACTACACTGAAGAAATGTACGTCTCCTCCAGGGAATATAGTCCCAGCAGAAAGGCTTTTACCAACAAATTAGAATGACTGTGCCTTCTACAATTGTGTGTATGTGTTAGCAGGGGAAACACTGAATTTTAAGGCAGGTGTATCACCTGAACATTACATATTTAAAGGACCATACCGTCCATTTTCCATGTTTGATCCTATCCATCCATCCATCCATTATCCTCCACTTATCCGGGTCCAGGTCATGGTGGCAGCAGGCTAAGCAGACCAGCCCATACTTCCTGTCCCCGACCAGGCCCTCTAACTCCTCCTGGGGGACTCCGAGGCGTTCCCAGGTCAGCCAGGAGATATAATCCCTCCAGCGTGTCCTGGGTCTTCTCCAGGGCCTCTTCCCAGTTGGACGTGCCTGGAAGACCTCCCTAGGGAGTCGACCAGGGGTCATCCTTATTNCCTCTTCCCAGTTGGACGTGCCTGGAAGACCTCCCTAGGGAGTCGACCAGGGGTCATCCTTATTAGATGCCTGAACCACCTCAATTGATTCTTTTCGATGCGGAGGAGCAGTGGCTCTTCTCCGAGTCCCTGCTGGATGTCCAAGCTTCTCACCCTGTTACACCCTACGGAGGAACCTCATTTCCACCGCTTGTATCCGCGATCTTGTCCTTTCGGTCATTACCCAGAGCTCATGACCATAGGTGAGGATAGGAATGTAGATGAATTGGTAAATTGAGAGCCTCGCCTTCTGGCTCAGCTCCCTCTTCACCATGACGGTCCGGTACAGCATCCATAGGACCTCGGATGCTGCACCAATCTGTCTATTGATCTCACGTTCCATCCTACCCTCACTCGTGAACAAGAACAAGACCCCAAGATACTTAAACTCCTCCGTCTGGGGTAGTGACTCCCCTCTAACCTGGAGGGAACAGTCCACCTTTTTCCTGCAGAGCACCATGGTCTCAGACATGGAGGTTTGAGTCTAATATATTCAATTTTCATACACATAACATTACTGACATTCATTTCCCAAAGCATACTACTGGAACTGTGAATTAAAAATGACTTTCCTACCTTCCAGACCACCATTGGTTTCAGTTCATTCTGGTACGCTATTAAAATCAACTTGTTGATACTTGAAACGTTCTTGGGATAGGTAATCCATCATCGTGAACAAGACATATATTCAGGGTTTTTTTTTAGAAGTTTCGTAATTTTAGTGTTTAAGCACAATAAAAAGTGGAGTGAATGTATGCCTCCACCAGGGAATATAGTCCCAAAAGAAGACCTGCGTTTATGGAAAAATTTAAATGACCATGACTTCATAAGGCTGTTAGCTGTTAGTAACTATTAGCAGGAGAAACATGGATTTTTAAGGTGGATGTATCACTTGAATATTTGATTTTGAAAGATTAATAGAATAACAATTCTATTGTCCACAAGATGCAATTTGTCTTTGGCTTCACAGATGGTACAGTGTAAAACAACACATTAAATAGACAAGCACAAAAAATTAAGGTATGCTAACGGCCGTCATGACAGGACATGAGGATGTCATGATGTCACCATCTTACTGTAAAACCAACTCCTTGAAGAGCCAAAAAATGTGAAAAGACATTGCTAGTTAGTGTGTGTGTGTGTGTGTGTGTGTGTGTGTGATGTGGTCTCACACACACACACACACACACACATACACACACACACACGTAATGATTTCTCACAGGAAGTCGTGTGAGTTTCTCTTCCACAGTCAATGATGTTGATGGATGGATGGATAGATAGATAGATAGATAGATAGATAGACAGATAGATAGATAGATAGATAGATGAGGAAGAGATTATTCTATTTATTTTGTCACTGTACTGCATTGCTGTTTCTTTATCGTTTGACTGTGTGTGTGTGTGTGTGTGTGCGTGTTTTGTTTTCTGAGTAACTCTCAGAAAAAGACATCCACTCACACACAAGTTCTCAGCAAATCCCTTTCTGTGCTGAGAATCAACACCATGTTACCAAAGCTAGAAGGCACAAATCTCTCTCTCTCTCTCTCTCTTTCTCTCTCTCTCTCTCTCTCTATCATTGTCTCTACCTTACAACTGCTGTTTATTGAGGGTTGCTATGTAACCACAAGCCCCTTTATCACTGCAGACACACAGCCCTGTGTGTGTGTGTGTGTGTGTGATGTATTTTTATTCTTCTCTGTCCTCACGTGTATTTCTGGGTAAAATAGGAGCTGCTTCCTGCTGATCTGCTGCGAGTCGATTCTCCTTCTCCTGCAGCAGCATCAGCTGCACAGGTACAACACTACCTAAATAAACTAAATAAAATAAACCACAGAAATTAACAGGAAATTACACCTAATTAGTAATCAAAAAGTGAGAGAATAAGCTTTCCTCTCTGTGTCTAAAAAGCAATAATTAAAATATTTAAATTCTTGCATGATAATCAAGGCAAAGATGCTTGAATTGTTGGGAGTCTCAGATAAAAAAAAAAAAAATTGGTCAAAATTTGCAAAGTTTGCACCGACTGGAATTTTCACGCTGACACAAGCGGAGAGACATTAAGCTTTAGGAAATCTGCCACATCCAGCACCATGAGCTCTTTAATGCAGAGATATAACTGTGTCATCATAACAGGATTCAACAGTCATGTCACATTTCAGAATAAGTGACTGAAAATGTTCTAAGAGCGAAGCTCTCAATTTACCAATCAATATCTACGTTCCTATCCTCACCTATGGTCATGAGCTTTGGGTAATGACCGAAAGGACAAGATCGCGGATACAAGCAGCGGAAATGAGGTTCCTCCGTAGGGTGTGACAGGATGAGAAGCTCGGACATCCGGGAGGGACTCGGAGTAGAGCTGCTGCTCCTCCGCATCAAATGGAGTCAGTTGAGGTGGTTTGGGCACCTAGTAAGGATGGACCCTGGTCGTCTCCCGAGGGAGGTCTTCCAGGCATGTCCAACTGGGAAGAGGCCCCAGGGAAGACCCAGGACACGNGTCTCCCGAGGGAGGTCTTCCAGGCATGTCCAACTGGGAAGAGGCCCCAGGGAAGACCCAGGACACGCTGGATGGATTACATCTCCCGGCTGTCCTGGGAACGCCTCGGAGTCCCCCAGGAGGAGTTAGAGGGCCTGGCCGGGGACAGGAGGTGTGGACCAGTCTGCTTAGTCTGCTGCCACCGCGACCCAGATCCAGACAAGCGGAGAATAATGGATGGATGGATGGACATGTTCTAATAAACATGTAGAAGCACGAACCAGGAAAGAAGCCCAGTAAATACTTTCAGCATGCACGTTATGTTGCTGACAATTTCCAAAAGATGAAGCTGTATTTTAGTTTTCCTGTTACTTTGCCAAATCTGCTAATCTTTCAAAGTCAAATACACCCACCTTGAAATTCAATGTTTCGCCTGCTAATGTCCACTTTAATTTCTTGGTAAAAGCCGTCTTCTTCTGGGACTATATTCCCTTGTGGAGATATACATTTTCTTCCATTCAACTCCGTGTCTGACAAAAAAAAAAAAAAAAAAANAAAAAAAAAAAAAAAAAAATGCAATAGATGTCGTGTTTACTGTGATGAATTACTACTCTCAAGCATGTTTCACGTCTCTACAAGATAATTTTTAAAGAACCAGTTGAGCTGGGCATTCTGGAAGGTAGGAAAAACAATTCTAATATTTACTACTCCAGTTTTATGTTTTGGAAAATGGTTGTCAGTAATGTAACATGTATATTGGTATATGCTAAAACATGCAAAACCACCGAAAACCATCAAAACCATCCAGTCCTTTAAAATGGTTGATTCCCTGACCTTTGACATTAACATAAGGTCACCTGTCACTTCAGCTTAAGATATGATATCTGATTGGTTGAGACAATTTCATCTTGAACATTACAGTAAAAGAATGCAGAGATGAGGTTGGAGCTTTTCAAAAAATAAAAAGCTGGCAATTCCATCAACTGAAATATCAAAAGTAAACAGAGTGTCAAAATTTGGTTTTATATAATCTTGCTGACAAACAAATAGCTCCATCATCAATGTCTGGAGGTAGAAAGGGAGAGAGAAGGACAGAAAACAAACAATGGGAGCAGCTTTGAAAAACGTCTGGCAGAGGAGGTGAAGAAGTATCCGCACCAACACAATTCCTCCATGAACGATTATGAAGACTGTCAAATAGCTGCCAATCCCTGGCAGGACATAACCCATACTCTGGGGGTCTGAGGAACTTTCATGATGCATGAAGTGGAAAAAGTCTCTGCACCGATATGTGAAGGCTAGAAAGAAAAAGCGAGGATCTCGGTGGAGCTGAAGAGCCTCACACACATGCAGTATATAAAGCTTTATGATTGATCTCTGACTAGAAGATATGGATCTACAGAGATGGCATGATAAATTATACAGTAGCCCTTTGTGTGACACTTACAGATTGTTTAAAGTTAATTTTGGTTTTGAGAGTTATCTTACCGTGTTGAGCCCAGTTTAAAGAATTTATATGTCTAAATATCAGTGTGGGAGTCATAATTTACCTGTTTCAGAGTGTAGATATGTACGTGAAAATACACTCAAACCATGTACTTTGTGTTTGACTGGTGACAAAGGAAACAAGTTTCACTATGTGTTGTTCACTATGTAATGTTCGTACTCAATTACATCTTTTATATTACAAATAAGAAGAGAGGGAAGACCTCACATTCGATATGAACAGATAATATACCAGGAACCAGGAGCGTAGCCTCGGGTGGGCTTGGGTGGGCCTGGGCCCACCCAATTGGATTTCAGGCCCACTAATCACAAGTCTTGTAACAAATGTGAAGTCGCTAGGTCTCGGAAGAGGAGCTTGCTGGCGACACGCTCATTGAGTCTGCCAGGGACAAAACATCTCCAGTAAATAACAAATTAGACATAAAGAAAATTTGGAATGATGTTTTAGATAGGCAGATTATGGAAATAGACAAACGGCTTTATGAGAGCAGCTGCTGCTTGCTGTGGTGATCAGACACACTAACACAGACATACACAGTGGCCTGCAGCCACTTTTCAGTCAGTGTGAAGGACGCAGAATATACAGTGTTTGTTCAACAACTTAAAAGAAAAGTCCCACAGGAGGATTTATCGTCGCTTCTTCAATTACGACACATGCCTGAGTGACATATTTCCACAAATGAATGTTCTGCTACGGGCCCTGGCCACAGTACCTGTGACAAACTGCAGCATGGCTCAGATCAAAACTGGCATCAGGTCACCATGGTAACACAGACTGAACGCTTTAACATTACTTTCTTTTGAAAGAGAACTGACTGAATCTTTGGACTATAATGAGATGATTTCAGTATTCAACATCAAGCCACATCATCTTTTGCTGTAAATGGTTAGCCATTTAGCAAACATATCCATATGTCGCATGTTATTCTTTATTGATCATAACTTTTCTGTAAAATTTAAAAGGTGTTACTGAAATAATGAATTTCATGAGATGTAAAAATGATTGAATAAAGAAATACTGATGTTTGACAATGATGAGATGATTAATCGGAGAATGTCTGAGAATTGATTAGATAAAGAATAAAAGTTGCAACAATAAGCCCGGAATATACGGGGAAAGAGAGAGAGAAAAAAAGAGAATAAAAAAGTGCATGACTAATATCAATAAAGATCAAGTATGATAATTGGCCTGGATACTACAGGGATGTTTTATTAAATGCTTGTTTGCTTGCTTGACCTTTCACCTTGGAAAATACAGGGGAACATAGCATAGCTGCTTCAAACCAGTTTTAATTAGAATCAGCTGGTCATTTTCTGTTCTGCTTTTTGAAGTTCTCCCTGGGTGTGGTAAGACTTCTGGGGAGAGGAAATAAAAAGCAAGAGGCCCTCTCTTGGGGGTCTTTCACTCTTTTCTCTGCCATTCATTTTTTTGCTTGTGTGGTAGCTGGTTAATTGTGACTGGGAATAGGGTACATTTATCTTATTGTAGTTTGTAGGCCTGAGTTACAGAGTTCACTATAATATAGGGGATAATTAAAACAAAAACCAGTATATCTTGAGTGTTGTTTGAGACATAAAAAATCTTTTACTGAGACAACTACCCATTCTTGTGTGGATTATATACCGCCTGCTCGTCTGGTCTCCTCTACTTGATTCAAGGTAAGGTCCTCTGGGAACGCAGTGCTGCTCTGACCATTCCTAAGCAATTTAATGTTGACCTACAATTTATATATATATACTGTATATATATATTTTATATCACTGGTGGGCCGTGTATTTTACACCTAGGCCTTCAATGCTATCCTCCCACAATTAAACCACCTTCTAATAACCTCACCATGACACTAGGGCTATAGACTATTGTTATTCAACATAACCAGCCCATATTCACAGTGACAGAACCTTTATCGAGTGGAATAAAGTGATTTAACACGAGGATCAACACTATGACAGAACACACTAACAGCAGAGACATGAATAGGATGTAGCATTATTATGCGTTATGACAGGATGCTGCATCACATATAAACATGGCATAGCCTAAATCAGTGTCATTACCAAAGAAACAAGAACAAACTCACAACAACCATCACATTTACTCATATGACCAGCAAGTAAGCAAAAATGCTGTAAAACACAAATAACACAATCAGATTCAACAGGCTTCTCCACAGATTCCAGCTACATAAAAATCCATCAGACTTACCAAAGCTGCTCATCATCTGAAGACAAAGTCCATCCTCCTTTCTGTCTTTATAATGAGTTTAACGACACGATTGTACAGTACATCAGTGCGTTTCAGTTCCAAAATGTGAAAAAAGTGTTGTCAGTTAATCCATTTCTTCTCCTCCTTCAGCTATTGTGCGTTAAAAAAAACAACAGGGCTAAGTAAAAATCTAAACAAAAACTCTAAAGCACTACATCTAAAAATCTAAATGTCAAGAAAGAAAGTTTAAATAAACATTAATGCTACGTTACGTGCTAGCTACCTTTACGTGAGTTAGCTAAGCTAACCGGCTCTCTTCTTCTAATGAATTTCTGTCAGGCTGTTTAGCTGTTAGTATAATGCTGTACTCTGATGACGTAGGCCAAGGCCAGCTAGAAGGCCCTGACGTGTAAAAGAATACACCCAACATGGCAAACTCGAAATCTGATTGGTTAAAGAATATGACAGTCAACAACATCATCCCATTTGCTTGACCAGCAGAGGGGATTCACTCCAGATTCTGAAGGCCTCAGGCTAGATTTTTTTTTTACCCGGAGACAGCACAGGTGGAAAATCTGATTGGATAAAAGCTCTAATTTATATGAGCTGCGCTGGAAGCAGCGAAACTGAGGAAGAGAGTAGCGATGAAATGACGTTAATAACAAAAGTGATGGGAATGAACTTTGTAAAATACATATAGCATTAATAAACCATATATTAAATTATAAAAAACATAATTTGATGATTCTGACAATCTCTAGGCCAGCAGAGAAGGCCTTTGCTGGCCCTGACCACACACCACTGGTTTATATATGTATAGATAATTTTGGGGAGCATTAGTTGAGGCACATTCACATACTGATATAAGGCCACAGGCAGACCTTCCTGACCAGGCCCCACTACGGAGCCTGTGACAGGAGGGAGTTTCTGGGAGTTCTTATCTTAACACTCCACTCATGTGATGTGAATCAGATGAAATGTGTTGGTTCACAAACTGTCGCAAATGGTTGTTAAGAGAGGCGCCCCTTGGTGGTACAACAGATGATTGCACGTTTCTGCAACAAATCCAACGCAACAAAACAAATGGAAATACTACCCATTACCAGTACCCATGGAAAATAGTTTAAATCAGACCTTAGAATGATGTATTTCTTGACTAAACATCTTATCCAGCACATTTTGTGGTGAGCCGTAAACCGTGATCAGTTACAGTAATCAGCTGCTGAAATAAATTGTTCACCAGTTCGTGGATTATTTTCAGAAAATCAGAGGAATACTATGACAATACCCATAAACTGCTAATCAAATAAAATGATGGAACAATATCAGGGCGTCGAATGAAGAAATTCCAAAACTCTGTATATCGATGAATGTTCCAGCACATAGACAGACCTGCATCAACTCAGGTACAGGATAATTACTGAAAACACGTACCGGGTGAGATTCTTAACAAAAACAACAACAACAAAAAAATCATCCTAGTTACACAGCTAAATATGCTAAATAAGCACAGTGATAATTATAGCTCATTTGTAAAACTTTCCTTACCTTCATCAATGCGATTCAGACGAAGAAGAGGAGTCCGGAAAACTTAGTGTTAGCTAATGTCACTTATGGTAATCTGCTGTTTACCGGTACCGGCAGGTGGATTATTTTCAGAAAATCACAGGAATACTATGACAATTCTCAGCATAAACAGGTAATTTGCTGAACAAATGGAACAACATGAGGGGGTCGGCTTATATGCGGGTTTCTCTGAAAATCTAAATTTGCAAGTCAAAATTGGGGGGTTTGGCTTATAGAGACCGGCAGTGTATAAGGTATGTGTGTATCAGTGAGATTCAGCTGAAACTCGGCCTGATTTGTGTATTGCCCCGGGCCGAGCCGTGCCGAGCCGTGCAGGGCTCTATCACACACACCACCAAAGCTACCGTCAGCAGACTCTTACTGCACTGGCTGCACAATAAATGGATCATATCTGTATTTACAGATATGATCATACGAAGCAGCTGACCTGTGGTAATGTGAACACAAAGCAGCCAGCAAGCTAGTCTGCAGGAAAATGTTTATGAGTTGCTTAGCAACAGTCCAGCTGCAGAACTATTTGTCTTGGCGGAGCCAAATAAATAATTAAATAAATAAATAATGATGTGTTGTCTTAGTACTGTTAGCTAATAAATGGTGCTTGTAGAACTGTTGTACAAAAGCAATATCACACTTGAGGTTGTGCTGTCATGCTGTAATATCAGCACGGCACTCAGCCTGCAACCTCATGCTAACGACTAAATCACAGCCGTGCTGATATTACTGCTTTTTTTTTTTTTTTTTTTTNTGTTGGCTAGCTGATATTTAGATGTTTTGCTTTGCTCAGAGGCACTTCGTTCAAAACGTTTCAGAGCCACTGTGTCATAAAAAACACAGCTCAGGCAATATATATATAGACAATATATTCAAATATATAGACAATATATTCAAATTAATTTTCCAGGAGTATAGTGCTCTGTGTGTGTGTGTGTGTGTGTGTGTTAGGAGTGATCACATGTAGCCCATAATTGTTTTTTTCATAAATAGAAACTATAGAATCTGACCTAGTTTTACCAGACATCAGCCAGCCATGTAGCTGTCACATGAAACAANAGAAACTATAGAATCTGACCTAGTTTTACCAGACATCAGCCAGCCATGTAGCTGTCACATGAAACAACCTGCAGCATTTTGATTGTGCAACAAATGTGTGTGCTGAACGTGTTTGTGTGTTGAAGAGTAAAACTGACCAACGTGCATATCTGATCCTTCACTGCCCTCCAAACTGCTGATTTAACAGCCCAAAAATCCCAAAAGCAAAAATCATAATGAGCATCCAATTAGGCTCAAACATGCAAAATGGGTGGTATGGTCCTTTAAGCTACAGATGTGGTTTCAGTCTAAAAGCAAACCATCACGTCTTGCTGAAACTTTAAAATGTTACAAGCGGTCAGGTTGTCTGGGTCAGCTTATTTCTCATAATGTGGAAAATAACTGTTTAAGGGCAGATTTCTACAGCTTACATCATTTTTAGAGTTTCTAAAAGTCAATGCATTAAATTCTAATGATAATTCTCACAGTGTGAAACCATGTAGCATCTTACTGATAACAGATGTTTCTCAGAGCTGATGATTTAGCTTGTCATAGCAGGAAAAGCACAGATGTAACTAATAAAATTAACAATGGCCCTGTTCCATTTAGAGATAAATTAAGTAATGCCAATGAGACAGTGTAGATCTGGCACTACCACACCTAAATGGAATGCAGCCATTTAAATCCACCTGTGTTTGACAAGTCCAGTCATGTTCTATTTATTATTTTACAGTATAGGGAAATTATTTAATAGCAATGTAGTTTGTATGAAATTAATAAGCTATTCAGTATTTGTTGGAATAAACAGTAAAAAGTAGGTTCTAAATGACAAGCCGTTTTCATCTATTTGGTTTTATGACCTCCCTTGATGAAATAATATGAACAATAGCTTTAAAAATTTCACAATTTGTTATTTGCTTTATTTTATTGTTTTTGTACATTAGCCATGGTAGCTTCAGGTAATAAGCTAGGTTCAGGCAGCAGTTAACGAGCTAGCTTCAGGTGTCAGAGCACAAATAAGACCTTTAACCTTTTATCTTAACTTGTGGTTTGTGTAGGTGCTGTGTTTGATTACTTGTGCTGTTCCATGTTCTGTGGAACCCGTTAGCATTAGCCATTAGCATCTAACTGTGAGCGAATGTGAAGGGAAACTGATTTAGCAGCTAAATCCATTAGCGCTGCGAGGAATAGAAACGTCCCCGTGGAGCATTTATACACATGTAGTATCCTCTCTCACTCCTTCTATCACTCTGTCTGTCACACGCACGTACATGCACACACACACACACACACACATGCATGTGGGACCCTCAGCTGGTCCAGCGAGCTCCTTTTAGCAGCTCCCTGGTGATGTCATAACTAATGAGAGAACTGCAGTGAAGCGATGGAAGAGCTGATAGACACATCAACCACAGCCTGACCTGTCTGTCTCTACCTGTCTGTCTGTCTGTCTGTCTGCTCGTTCCCCGTCTGTCCTCCTGTCTCAGCCAGAAAGCAGGATGAGGAGAAGCATGCAGGTCAGTGAGGAAGAGGAGGAGAGCGTGGAGGACGAGGAAACGACATTCACCACAGGAAAAATAGAGGAAACAGCGTGTGAACGGGTCGACGGTCAGGACGGATATATTTAGATAAACAGGAAGTAAGAAGCTGTAAACAAAAAAAAACAAAAAAAAACAGTATAAATAAAAACAAGAGCAGGTAAGGATAACGNGCTGTAAACAAAAAAAAACAAAAAAAAACAGTATAAATAAAAACAAGAGCAGGTAAGGATAACGAAGAAAAGAATAAAGAAGAAATGAAAAAATAAAGAATACGGAAGAATGCTAGTGACTGCTGGCTGTTTAAAGGTCATGTGAATTACAAAGCTGTGCAGAGAACCATCCATCCATCCATCCATCCATCAATCATCCTCTCTTCATCATCCTCATCCTCCTTTCTCTTCCCACTGCCTGTTTCTCCTTTTGTGCTCTCCCTTTACTTACATCGTCCTCCTCTTTTCTTCCCTCTCATCTCCATCCTTTCCCTGCCTGTCTGCTCTTCGTCCCTGTCTCTTCCCCTACACANTCCCCCCCCTCTCTCCCCTCTTCTTTTCCTCCCTCCATCTCTCTCCATCAGCTTCAAAGAGCTGTCTCCGTGCCGTGGCTGGAGGGCTCCTGCCTCTTGAGATGGAATAAAATCATCCACCGCCTGGTCTTTGTGTGTTTGTGTGTGTGTGTGTGTGTGTGTGTGTGTGTGTGTGTGTGTGTGTNACCGCCTGGTCTTTGTGTGTTTGTGTGTGTGTGTGTGTGTGTGTGTCAGCCCGTTGTTGTATGTCTTTACAGCTCTGTATGTGTGTGTGTGTGACTGTGGCATGTGCGTCTGTGAGAGTTTGTGCAGCTGTTCGATGAGGACGACTATGCAAATGTCTGGGGACGGGTGTGTGTGTGTGTGTGTGTATGTGTGCATGTGTGTGTGTTACACTTGCCTAGTTATGTAGTAACACTACTCCAAACCAGATTACAGCCAAACATAATCGTGTGATTTATAGAGCAAGTGCTTTCCGTGTGCTCAGTGTGTGTGTGTGTATGTGTGTGCATGTGTGCGTGTGCATGTGTGTGTGGTGTGTGTGTGTAAAGAGATGCTCTGCTGTGACTTTTACATCACACAACAACAAAGATAGCAAATCTACAGTACATGCAGACTGAGTACACACACACGCATGTGCACACACTGTTTTTCCTGCTTTATTTTTATTTATTTATTTATTTATTTTTATAAATTCACTAAACAGCTCCGTGTTGGAACAGTTAAATAAAGGTGTTAGTAATGATGGATCACGCTTCAAGTCTCAAGTACAATTTTAAAATCATACTGGAATGAACTTAAATCAGTGGCAGTCTGGAAGGTAGGAAAAACAATTCTAACATTTACTGCTCCAGTCGTGTGCTTCAGAAAGTGGTTGGCACTAAGGCAACATGTATGCCGTGTGTATGCTGTGTTTATTGGGCTCACATGCAAAATCACAGGTATGGCCCTTTAAGAAAAATATGACCAAGCAAGGAAATGAAAAGGAAACAGTTTGCTGCTCCAAATTATAAAAATATAAAATAAAATAAAATAAAAAGGGGGGAGGAGTTTCAACCAGCAACCAGCATCCCATAATTAAAAATTTAAAAAAATATTAACATCTTGTCTTCCTTCCTTCCTTTAATTTTCTTCCTCTCCTCACCCTCCTTTTACTCATTTTTCTTTACCTCGTTCACATGTTCACTGTGACACACACACACACACACACACACACACACACACACACTGCTCTTCTATCACCTTGCATATCAAATGTCACCTTTCCCATTATGTCATGCAGCACCAATTAAAAACACAGAATCTGTGCAGTAGAATATTAAGCAGTTGTTCAATATGTTAATCTGAAAGCATTTGAATTAATAAGTTACTCTTGATATGTTGTATGGATGTGTGTGTGTGTGTGTGTGTGTGTGTGTGTGCATGTCTGGGACAATAAACATTGTGTTTTATCTTATCTCATTATTTTATCTTGCATATACGGCTCAAATATCAGCTGTGTGTGTGCCTGTGTAAGTGTGTGTGGTGTGAGAGAGTGGAGCAGAGGAAAGAATTCAGAGAGAAAAGTGTGTGTGTGTGTGTGTGTGTAACGTCTCTATGAGCCTTCCATCTAATGAAAGTCATTACAGTGAAGCAGGAAAATCTGTCTAATAAAGGAGAGAGGTTGCTGCTCAGCCTTGGATGAGAGCCAAGCCTCAAACTCCCTAATTCACTCAGTATGTGTGTGTGTGTGTGTGTGTGTGTGTGTGTGTGAGAGAGAGAGAGAGAGAGAGAGAGAGAGAGAGAGAGACGTATTGATTTATAGGCTTGTTGGATGCAGAGCTGAATTAACACAAGATTCTCACATAGACACCAGCCTGGATAAATTCTTAAATACATCTTGAGGTATTTTCTAGTAAATATTTGTGTATATGCAGTATTATTGGCTGTTGTCGTTCACTGATCGGCTATTTTCTCCTGGTAATAGATTGAGATGAGCGTTTGAGGAGATTAGGATTATAACAGCTGTAGTTCACCCTTCAGGTCACAGAGATGATAAAGGGGATCAATAGAATTGGAACAGAGGTTTATGATCCTTGCAGTAATTTTTAATATTCAGATTTAGATGATTTCTAATGCTTACTCCTTCTGTGAGGCAGAAATTAAGCTATTAACACAAGATATGTTTATTTTTTTTATTTAACAGGAACAATGCACAATAAATATATTATCCCAGACACAGCAAAATGCAGATTTTTATCTGCAATCCCAGGATGGAGGCATTAGGATGCATATTAAAAATAAGATGGAATCATAAAGCAAAGCATCGTAATACAACAGAACTTTGGAAAAGGTCTGATAAGTACCAATTTTCATTTCTGTCACTCTGTTGCCCTCTAGTGGCAGACATCAAAATGTGTATGTTTTCCCATAATGCACCTCGTCCCTTTTCATTCCCATAATTCTTTGCTCCCACCACCCTGCACCGGTCAAGATGGCGGACAGACCAGGTAACAAAGTGTACCCTCTTTTAAAATAATCATAGTATTTCTCTTTTTTCGTGCTTTAGTTTTTCTTGTTTTTATATTTTTTATATATTAGGTTTATTTGTTTGTCGTACGCTTTGTCGGACGTTTTAATGACCGTTTGTAGCGGTTTTATGTGTCTGAAGGCCGCAGTCTGCTGTTCATTAAGTCACGTCAAGGACTTTTCCTGTCATTGCTGCATTTACAGTCAATATTAAATCGGTCAGTTGCTTTTAGACATTTAATTTTAATATTGAGTGATTAAAAGACTCCAATTTATCTAGTAATTAGCGTGAATTTATTGTAATATTATTGTCAGTTCATATTTTTTTTCTTATTTTCATTAGCCTTTCACTAGCTAGCTTGCACGGTAGCCTGCTAACGCTCCATTGAAACACTTGGGAGACATCTGTGTTTCTTCAATGGTTAAAGTTCATTTATTAAAACATATAAACAAAAATGACAGTGAGCTGCAGATGGCAATCGTGCATGTATGAAGAAAAAAAAAACCCCTGCTTTGCTTTATGACTTTTAAACGCCGAGTTTGTCATTTTGAAGCTTACACAAACTCACAACACACAAAGGTTGAAAATCACTTAAAGCACCGCAATATAATATAAATTTTATCAAGTTTAACAAATAGAGCATAAATAAAGCCATCATTTGCAAAATCAAAACTGATAAATATACACCTTTTTATATATTATTATATGTTTTTTATTGTGTATTGCAGGTTATAGCAATCAAACTCCGTTTCTTGTAATTTTTTTAACCCAACATAACAAAGTGATAAACTGAGTTATTCTTTTTTTTTTTCCTCCAAACTGCGGTTATGAACACTTATATTAACTACTTTGTAGAATGAGTTTACATATGTAAAGTACAAAATGAGAAGGTCACTCTGAGCTTTCCAACAACACTGATCAGGTCTAGTCAAAATTAGTTTAGTTCTATAACATGCTGGCCTAAGAAAGAACTATGATAATAATAAAACTTCATTATATTATTTGTCATTAAAGAAAATAGTGTCTCAAGCACATTTTAACTCTGTACAAGATGATTATAATAGCGTACTGGAATGAATTGAAATGAAAACATCCTGCTCCAGTAGTCTGCTTTGGAAAATGCTTGGCAGTATGTAAAGTGTACTCAGCTAGTATTTATTGGCTCAAGCATGCAAAATCACCAGTATGGTCCTTTAATATTTAAAACAGCTGTAATGTGGTTCCAGCAGCTTGACAACCAGGACTGAGGGCAGCAACTGTCTGTTTTAACGTGTGTGTGTGTAACGTGACTTTTTGTTGCTGCAGTTCCTGTAGCTGAGAAGCGGCTGATGGAGGTGAAACTGGGCGAGCTGGGAAGCTGGCTCGGAAGTCGAGACTTCACCCCAAACGGCGTCCTCTCAGCCATCCGTAGGGGTAAGACGACCTGAGCCAACCGTTCAACATTTATATAAAGACAAACACCGTCCCTCAGCGTGTGCCGCATCGTCGTGGACGTGATGAATGATAGTGTCACGTGAAAGGAGCTTTCCCAAAACCTGTAAAAAAAAAAAAAAAAAAAANAAAAAAAAAAAAAAAAAAAACCCTTAAGTATTACTGCTGGCTAGAACCTGGCTCTGAGTTTTGGTTCCTTTGCCTCGTTTTCTGTTCTAAAATAAAAAGTGGTGTATTATATTAGGATATTTATTGGTAAAATGTACCATAAGAACCATATAAAAATATATGGTCATTTCTTTTTTTTTATATACAAGTAGCCACCGGGATGAACGGGCAGCAGGAGAGAGAGGGTGTTCCAGAAAACGGTGATACAAAAAAAAACAAAAACCCAAATAAAACATGGTGATGCAGATGAACCAGCGATGAGGCACCAGTACTTGTATCTTTTCAAAGTGGACATTTAGAATGTAAAAAGTCTGCAATATTTCTTCACATTTATTAGCCTTAAAGGACCATACCACCCATTTTGTGTGTTTGAGCCTAATATATTCAATTTTCATACATGTTACGTTACTGACGATCATTTCCCAAAGAATAAAACTGTATTTCAGCTTTCCTGATATTTTGCAAAATCTCTTAATCTTTCAAAATCAAATATTCAAGTGATACACCCACCTTAAAAATCCATGTTTCGCCTGCTAATAGTTACACAGCCTTATGAAGTCACAGTCCTTTAAATTTTTCCATAAACGCAGGTCTTCTTTTGGGACTATATTCCCCGGTGGAGGCATACATTCACTCCATGCTTTTTATTATGCTTAAATGCTAAAATTATAAAATTATGAAGCTTCTAAAAAACAAAAAAAAAAAAAAA
>VXCM01005012.1:58904-79945 GCA_014773175.1 Lucifuga dentata
AGTATCAACAAGTTGATTTTAATAGCAGAATGAACTGAAACCAATGGAGGTCTGGAAGGTAGGAAAAACATTTTTAATTCACTGTTCCAGTAGTATGCTTTGGGAAATGATTGTCAGCAACATAACATGTATGAAAATTGAATATTTTAGTCTCAAACATGCAAAATGGGTGGTATGGTCCTTTAAGCAGAATTAAAACATTGACAGAATTTTTACAAATAACTGCAGTAACTTTACTCTTCCATCACTAATTTTCCTCTGTCAGGAAACATTTTTCAGTAACCTGTTTCCCTCTATCACACACACGTTCCTCATTTAATCAGTAGTGATTAAATAATGAATTACTACTTTAAGGTGTGTGATCATCCTCAGAGACTCACTTCCTCATCATCATCTTCTCTCACTAGTAGCTAACAGCTGCATGTTTCTTTATTCCTGAAGTGGGTTTGTATTCCTGACAAGATGCTTTAATTAACATTTTGATGTTTCATGGCTAATTTTTGTGTTATTTGTTTTCTTTTAGGCCATGACAGATACTACAACAAGTACATCAACGTGAAGAAGGGAGGCATCGGCGGCGTAGCGATGCTGCTGGTTGGCTACGTGGCCATCAGCTACCTGTGGGAGTACGATCACATCAGTAAGAAATGCATACACACACGCACACTCCTCGCTTCCTGATTGGTTCCCAGACATCCAGCCTTCTGCTACAGAAGTTGATTTGCTGGTTTCAGGCTGCAAAACTTCAGAAACTCCAAACTCAGTAGTTTACACAAATGATGCAGCCAACTTTCCTATAATCTCAAGTCTCGACCTGTCAGCTGCAAGGAGAAGAATTATGTCTATCAGTATTCATAAAAAAAAAAAACTCGTGNTCGACCTGTCAGCTGCAAGGAGAAGAATTATGTCTATCAGTATTCATAAAAAAAAAAAACTCGTGAAAAGTGGAAACACACAAGACCGTCATTGCGATTTTGCCAATATGGACCCAAATAACTAGGAGCTGCTTGCTGTTCATGTATTGTGTTATTTTGTGTAGAAAGTCAGAATGTGGTGGAGTTGTAGATCCACATCTCAAGATTTTGTGCTGCTAATTTCAAACACGCTTGAAAACGCAGAAGCATCTGGGACGCTTCAAACTGTGTCAGGATGCATTTAGCTGCTCAGACTGTCAGAAAAGTATGTAAAAATTAAAAAAAATATATACATGAGATTCATTTAACATGTCTCAAAGATGGCATCCCATACTTTGAACTTTGTGCTATTTTTAAAGGATTATACCAGCCATTTTGCAAGTTTGAGCCTAATATATGCAATTTTCATACACGTAACATTTCTGACAGTCATTTCCCAAAGTGAATTAAAAATGTTTTTCCTACCTTCCAGACCTCCATTGGTTTCAGTTCATTCTGCTATTAAAATCAACTTGTTGATACTTGAAACGTTCTTGGGATAGGTAATCCATCATCACCAACAAGACGTGTATTCAGGTTTTTTTTAGAAGTTATGTAATTTTAGTGTTTAAGTGCAATAAAAAGCGCAGAGTGAATGTATGCCTCCACCGGGGAATATAGTCCCAAAAGAAGACCTGCCCAAGAATCCCAAGAATGTTTCAAAAATTCAAATTTAAAAAATTTTAAGGATTTAAAGGACCGTGACTTCATAAGGCTGTGTAACTATTAGCAGGAGAAACATGGATTTTTAAGGTGGGTGTATCGCTTGAATATTTGATTTTGAAAGATTAAGAGATTTTTCAAAATATCAGGAAAGCTGAAATACAGTTTTATCTTTTGGGAAATGATTGTCAGTAACATAACATGTATGAAAATTGAATATATTAGACTCAAACATGCAAAATGGGTGGTATGGTCCTTTAAGCGTAAATGGATGGTTTTTGGAAAAGAGTCTATCAGTCACACCTTTAACTGTCTGATCTCTCCATCTTTCTGCTTTTCCTCACAGAACACGATCGCTGGAGGAAGTACCATTAAGCTCCTCCCACTTCCTGCAGCCGTTGACCTTTGGGGGCTGAGTTGGATCACAGCCCGACTCTCTGTTCTCAGCTATCTGTACTGTTCAATATGTAACTAGTGTGACCAATAAAAATACAAAGATTTATTATTGGATATCATGATTTGTCTCATAACTTACCGTAGTTTAGTTTTATGAACATTTACAAAACTTAGCAGCATTTTCATCATATTAAGTTTTACACTTTATTGACCCCAGTTAGGAAACTAGTCCACTGGATTTGACCCATTCTACAAACTGGAGCTAGTTACTACAAGTAACTAGCTCCAGGTCTACAGACTAGTGCCTGGCTCAAGGACGATGGCAGGAGTATCAGTGTAACATGTTTTTTGTGGAAAGTGGAACACCTGTAAGGGTTACACACACACACACACTGACCAGGCTTCGAACCCACGACTTTCTGCCTGAAGCAACTTCACATGCATCATTCCAGATTGAAATATGAGTAAAATTAGTGGAACTCTTTAATGTGCATGTCAGAGAATACAGTGGCAGGCTGTTGTCAAGTTTGAGCGGAACAAACCTCTTCAAATTCTGTCAAATTCACAAAAAGAACTGACTGCGTATTCAGATTTCCCAACAAATATTTACTCGTGTCTGGAAAACAAACTATTTCCAAGATTCAAAATGTCTGAAAACCACAACTTTTATAAACTTGGGAAAATGTCACGGCTGTTAATATTGCGTCTGATTTGACACACGAGAACCCTGGCAGCATTTAACACGCCTAAGGCTACGAGACGTTTAGGTGATCTTGGTCGTCAGGCGGTGTGGATGCAGGATGTCGTCCTAAACTTCAGCCGACGTCGGCACAAATGATCTGAGGTCAAATGATTTTCAGTACAAACATGAAGTTCTGGTGTCGTTTCTGCTTGCGTTTATTCTGTTCACAGAGTCTGAGCGATCGGAATCGCTGGCGTGGTCACATGACCTGAGTTCTGAAGGAGGCGGTGAGGATTCAGAACAAAATGCTCCTGACATATCTGGACCTTAGTGGAGTCTTGTACAAAAATTTTTTTTTTTTTTTTTTTTTTTAAATTTTCTTCAAATTCTGCATAATGTCAAGTAGGAACCACGTAGAAATGTACAAGTCGTCTCTGAAGCCGTCACTCCACACACACACTCAAAGTCTTTTGTCTGCAGATGATCACAGAGAGGCCGCACACACACGGCTTGGAGTTTGGCGGTAGCGTCCCGTGGAGTAACTTTCCACGGCGGCGTCCTGTCTTCATCCGCTGCTCTTCCCTTCATCCTGCCCGTCTCCGCTCGCGTCACGGCGGCCGGATGTTACTGTCCGCTGAGGAAAGCGAGGTGGCCTTTGGTGCATTTGTTGGCGTAGTGACCCTTTTCACCACACTGCAAACGCAAAGAAAGACGAGTTATTCCCGCTTTTTATTCAAAGCGGCAGAAAGCTGGAAATTACATCATAAAGAGTGTGTGCATATAAGTACTCTAATCTTAAATTTTGAAATGAAATGTATTTTGGTCTGCATCAATACACATACAACAAAAAAGAAAACACAGCTTCAACAACATTTATACATAAAGTAAACAGAAAAGCACAATGCTAATATTTGCTATTAGACAAAGCGTGCTGGCTGAAGCTACAGCTTATTTCACCAGCCCCTTATACATCTACAGAATGTGTTTGGCATCCAACATTACATCATAACTGCTTCATATTCTTTTAACACACAGTTTCAACTTCATTTATACCTTCCTCCTGCATTTTTTTATATTTGTAAAACTTATATTCATAAAACATATTTTTTGTCAATTTTTTACACTCATTAAATGGACTACATTTTTTTAAACTTATCAATACAACTGTTCATGTATTCACCCCTTTGACTGAAATATAATGTTTTTCTTACATTAGTCCTTATCCTTGGTTTTTGAAAATGACATGTTCCTCTCAAGTCATATTTACTTTCTCTNTTACATTAGTCCTTATCCTTGGTTTTTGAAAATGACATGTTCCTCTCAAGTCATATTTACTTTCTCTCTGTTTAAACAACTCGTGGATATTTGGTGGTAACAATACATTTTTTACCTTATACATAAATTGTATTATTTTGAAATCTACTAACTCTCTAAATTTTAAAGCATTTATTTGAATAAAGAGTGGATTTGTTGGCTTACGACAGCTTTTCTTTGTTACAATTCGTATGGCTTTCTTTTGCAGTAGAAAAATTGGGTTTGTTACTGTTTTGTATGCATTTCCCCATACTTCCACACAATAAGTCATGTATGGAGCTATGAGTGAACAGTATAACATATATAAAGACTCCTGATTTAAGAAAGCTTTGAATTTATATAATATTGCAATAGACTTTGACATTTTAGCTTTGACATATTTTATTTGTGGTTTCCAACTTAATTTATTATCCATTAACACTCCTAAAAATTTTGGTTTTGGACACCTTATCAATTTCAATATCATTTATCATCAGCTTTCTATTTAGATTTGTTGCAGGATTAAAAAAAAAAAAAAACACTTAATGATTGTCTAAGTGTGTATTTCCAATGTAATCGCTATATTTTAGCAGCACACAGAAAAACGAAGGCCTCATTAAGTTTACACTGCAATAAAATCTGATCTGTATCCATATAAGGAAAAGCCCAGACAGCACATGAATAGGATCACTGAGATTGGATAACGGTTGTAACTATCCAGGGGTGAGAAAATGAGATAAACTACATTCATAAACATCGACCCGCCTCATCTTTCTGCTTGCTCTCGTTGATCAAGTCATTTTTAATTGGAAGGTGTGACTTGCACAAAAAGCTATTATTTTAAAAACAGGTGAAGATTATCAAACGGAGCAGCGTAACGACCTGCTGAGATCCAATCACAACGCAGGTAGAATCCAGATCATAAAAAAGCCTTTTAATGCAACGCATCCTGACACTGGATGGAATCATGCAGACAAAGTATCAGCAAATTAGTTTAGAATTTAGTTTCTCTTTAGGTGTCGTGATGCATTCAGCTTTCAAACTTGCTGTTTCTTGTATCTGCAGCTTAAATCATGATCCTGTGCATTATACTTCATTATAATTCGTTATAATTCGCTCAAATGTGGATTTGATTCAGCGTGATGGAAGTCTGACATGCAGCCCTCAGATGGAAATAAAACATACATACACAACTGCTCATAAGTGTGGAATAACTGGTGATTTCCACATAGAATCAGTGTTTCCTGTCATGTAAAAGTAGTTTTGTTTCATATGTATGTATAAAATGATTCTATATGTCTGTTAGTATTATACACCTACAGGTTTAAAATCATTTTCAAAAAGCTGTAAAAAATGAAGATATTTTAATTGTCCAGCATCATGACATGAGTTGTAGCTGATTCCAGATTCATGTAGAAAAGCTGCATGTGGTTCCAGAGATTATTAGGAAATTCTAGATTATTCCCTGATGCTCTAGAAACTGATGCTGCGTATTTACAAAGCAGAGATTAAATCTCACGGTGGATACTTTGATGAGAAATTGTGAGAAGTCGTGATGAGAATCGTGAAATACTGTTATCTATCATTTAAAAACTTGTTTTTCCCCCCAAATATTTGAAATAGTAAATAAAACATCTTAAAATACATTTTGGTATTTGTTTCATATAATTTATAAAACACTATTACTGAATAAAATAGCAAGAACTACTTAAATGATGGGTGATTCTAAACTTTTGAGTGGTAGTACTGTATATAGAAATAATGCATAATATACACACACACACACACACACGAGCCGTAATTTACTGCCAAACTAAACCAATAACGTTATGAGTGCGTGTGTTGGACTCTTTAAAAAAAAGACTATCTTGCTAAGATAAAGGTTAAAAACACAGTACAGAAAGAAATAAAATGTGTAAAGTGCAGGTGTGTGTGTTGAAGATGTGGCACCTTGTAGCAGGTGACCTGGTCGAGCGGCCGCGGTCCTCTGTTCATGGTCATGTTGTTGTGCTGAGTGGCGGCCATGTTCATGTGGTTCTGTGGCCGCTGGGCTGGACTGGAGTTGGTCAGCTGGATCAGAGAGAGAGACGAGCGGCCGACGGTCGGCACGGGCTGCGGCACACAAAACCTTTCAGTTTGCTGCTCACCAATAAATCAGCAGGTTTAGATGCAGTGTACACATAACAGAGTGTGTGTGTGTGTGTGTGTGTGTGTGTGTGCTGTTACCTTTGTCTGGTTCTGGATTTGCATCGGCAGAGGTGGCTGCTCAGAAGCTCCCATAGGCAGCTCAAAGCGGGGGCTGCAGAGAAACACCCCGCTGTTAAATCCCAGTCATTTACTGTGATCTGTGATCGCTATTTTAATATTTGAGGTCATGGCATTAAAGGACTATACCACCAATTTTACATGTTTGAACCTAATATAATCAATTTTCATTTGTGTTATGTTACTGACAATCATTTGCAGAGTGAATGTATGTCTCCACCGGGGAATATAGTCCCAAAAGAAGACCTGTGTTTATGGAAAAATGTAAATGACCATGACTTCATAAGGCTATTAGCAGGAGAAACATGGATTTTTAAGGTGGGTGTATCACTTGAATATTTGATTTTGAAAGATTAAGAGATTTTATAAAATATCAGGAAAGCTGAAATACAGTTTTATCTTTTGGGAAATGATTGTCAGTAACATAACATGTATGAAAATTGAATATATTAGACTCAAATATGCAAAATGGACAGTATGGTCCTTTAAATGAGGCCAAGAGGGAAAAAAAAACAAAACATCAAAACTCAAACCCCAGGTGATGGGAGGCAACAAATCTGATGCAACATTTTTACAGCAGAACCGTTTTGTTTCACAGGGTGTTAACATCTACTATCAAATGACATCAAATAAAAAATGATGACATACTGCATAAATTTACAGGATTTGCCCTCTGGACAGAAGCCCACCAAGTAGTTCACACAGATCACTCGTCTCGTGTGTCTGTGTCTGCAGTCGGGGCCTGAAAGGACAGAATGGATGCAGGGTCAGGGACAGAGAGAGGACCGACATCAGAGAGAAGAGAAGCTCAGAACAGATTATGCTTACGTTTATTCCACGTTAAATTCTAATATGTTTTTTATGTACGTCACTGAGTAGAACAGAATTGGGCAAAAAAGCCTTAAAGTCTGCTGCTGCTTTCACATGCAACAATTTACAGAATGATCTGAAGATGTCTGAGCTGGCTATTCAGGGAATTCAAATCGATGCTAAAGTAACAGGAAACTGGCACTATTGGTCAGTATTTTTGTGATTAGACTCTGTCAGGTGTGTGTGGCATTTATTATTAAAACTTGTATTTGTATTGTTTTTATTGTTGAAATTTGTTTTTTGTGCTGCTGTCTTGGCTGGGTCTGTCTTGAAAAAGTGTTTTTTTTNTTTTTTTTTTTTTTTTTTTATCTCAATGAGACTTACCTGGTTAAATAAAGGATAAATAAAAGAACGTACCATGTTTGCAGAAGCCTCGGTCGTACCAGGGACAGTCTTTGATCTTGGATTCAGGGTCGATGTGCAGGAACGGACACTCCTTGTTGCTGCATTCACCTGGAAGGTCAAAACACAAATCAAACAGAGACAAGACGGGAATGGATCGCCAACCAGTGCCACATTCAGCCGGTTGCCTCCTGATCTGCAATCAAAGCTCACAGAAACCACAGAATCGGTCAAACCATGGATTCAACCAACCAAACTTGGAGTAGAAGTAGCATTCGGGCATCTTGGTCATGTCGTACTCGTGGAGGAACTCGCATTGGTCTCCCTTCTTGCACAGCCCTCTGAGCCAGTGCTTACACACCACCGTCTTCTCGCCGCTGATGTGACGGAACGGACACATCCCACCTGTGACATAGTTACGACAACGCCATAAAGACAATGACACAGCTTTCCCAATACAAACTCAGACAACAGTATTACACCTAACAGCTAATTATATGTGCTCCACATATTATGCATGTATGAAAATACTTCTAGAAATAAAAGTATTAGCCAATATGAGTACTGGATGCCGGTACTTGTTTTTTTACAAACCACATCAGAGGAATTTGGTTTTTTTTAATGTCAAGAACTTTTACAAGTATTTCTGATGTGAATTTCTCTTTGCCTTGTTTTTTTTTTTTTTAATTCACGTTGTAAGTTAACTTGATGCTGCTGGTTGGAACCAGGTAAAAATGGCTCCTACAGTGCATTATGGATGAGTATGAAGTATGCATATATTTCAGACCTTCATTTTTTTCAGGATTTTGATAAAATGCAGTCATACGCTACAAAACTGGTTTTTATGGCTTGTAATTATTCTACAAGTATGTTAGAAATTAAAAACAAACAAACAGAAACTTAACTATTAAGACTCATTGCTTTTTAAAGCACCCAGCAAGGAATGGCTTGATGCCTTGACAAGATCCCGTCTCTGAGGTCTGCGGAGAATTCCTTTGGTCTCATGTTTTGTTTTGTTTTTTTTGTTTGTTCTTTGCTCTGACATGCATCAGCTGTGGAGACGTGTTCAAACAGATGTGTGCATTTACCAACTTGTAGAAACATCACAATAATGATCAATGGAAAAATTATGCATCTGAGCACCAATTCTGTCCCAACTGAATATTTATGCAAATGTAATTTCTTAGTTTTTAATAAAATGGGAAAAATTCTGCTTCTGTTTTGACAACATGGGGTATGGTGAGGAGCAATGGATCACTTTTAGAGTAAGACTGTAATGTGTCCAAAGGGTCTGAATGCTTTCTGAATGCTCTGCACATGAATACGACACCATATAAATTAGCCAGATGAGTTTACTCTATTGACCCACATGATGAATTCATAATATTTCATTTCATTCATTCATCCGCTGTTTTTTTTTTTACCTTTGATACACGCTGCTCTCATGAAGAACTCACACACAGCAGATCCAGACTCTGCAGAAACACAGAGGATTACTGTAAAGTCACTGGAACACAGAAATATCACGAAAAACTAAAGCTAACTTGGGCAGAATCAGTAAACTGGAGCCCACGTTAACTCTTGAGGATAGTTTAGCTAAGAGCGGCTAGCAGCTAGCATTTATTCAGCCACTTACTGTCCATGCCGGGGAAGGGGAGAGGCTGCGCCCCCAGCTGCTGCTCCACAGCCAGCTCCAGGTCAAACTTGATGTGATCCACGTTAGCCAGTAACTCCTGCATGTTTGTTTGATTTGTAGAGCTCCGGTCAAAACAACGACAACTTAGCTAGTTAGCTAGCTAATTAGGCTAGTAGTTTCTTCAACATTCAGCTAAAGAAGCTAACCGCGCTAGCCAGGCTATGCTAAGCTAAGCTTTTTGTTAATCTCCGGTGTAGAACAAAACTAGCTGCCGTGTGTGTGTAACTTTATGGTGTGTCTTAAAGAAAAGTCCTTAACGGTTTTCAGTAACGTGTAGGTTGTAACGATGACTCTTCTGCCACATTCTGACCCAAACAGAGAGGAAGGCACGCGGAGTGACCTCTGACCTGACGGAAAGGCAAGACAAATCGATCATCGAACTTTTTTTTTTTTTTTGTTTCCAGATAAAGAACAATAAAACGAAAAGAAGACATTAAAAGAGGGAATATACACGGTTTTAAAAAGCTTGAGAATTCTAATAGATTTTTATCAATTAGTTATTAGGTATCTTATTTTAGTTACAATAAAGTTGCTCCGAGATCTGGTGGACAGAATTGTAAATGTGATTTTTTTTAAAGCTCAATTCAATATAGCGCATGTATTTTTGTAATGTTATCAATAGGCTAGTATCAAATATTTATTCATTACATAAAGTTCGATACACAATATAACAGAAAAGATATCAAGATTTTACACTAAATGTTTTTGCCATGTAATTTAGTCCAGCCGCAAGGGGGCAGTGTAGGAACATGAGTAAAAAATTCACCTTTTCCGCTTATGCTAAGATAATAAATCATTTGCTCTTAAACACAATTTAATTCTGAGTGCACAATATGCATTTATCACACACACACATATATATACTAGAGAGTTTACAGAGTAATAATTTGTATGTTTTTTTTTTTCCTCATTTTAAACTTATAAGATGAATGGAGCCATTGTGGAGAAAAAACATTACATGAATTATTTAGAAAATACAAGATGTAAATAATAAATTTGGGACTGCTTTGTTATGTCAGCATGCTCAGACCTGATATTTAAAGGTTCTCCCTCATACCTGTCTTTTATGGAACAATCAAATCTACTTTTCTTTACCAAGACTGTTAATAAGTGATTGGTATGAAAAAGCTGAAGACAAAGGAAGAACTCAACACTGCAACAGTTTATGCCATTAATTCACTTTATGAGTAAAACCACCCACAGCTCAGTTCAATGGCAAAGCTGTGGTCAGAAAAATACATAAGGTAACCTCAGAAACGTAAAGAAGATCTTTGTTCAGGTCATATTGTGTTTTGGCATTATGAAATTCATACAAAAGGCATGAAACGTGTCGAAATTAAAGCTTGAATGTTTCAAGATCCAAAGTAAATAATTACAGTAAAAAAAAAAAAAATCTGAAAATGCACAGGTTGTAAAGTCGGCGAAGCAATGAGTCTGTCCATAAAAATCTCTTTCCATTAACAGCTACAAACTTGTTCCAAACTGTAGCCTGTTTATCCATGAATACTCTCAGGTCAGAAGGAAATGCTTTGATTACAGCAGTGACAGTAGCTTTCACAGAAATACATTCACAAAACATTAAAAAGGACAAACATTCAATCAGCACGCTTAGCCAATAAAACCATTTGCCACTATCATCGTTCCAACAGCCATGGCTGTCTGAAGCGTCACGCTCTACAGCTCAGGCAGACCAGGCATGGGGAACCTTCCAGCAAAAGCCACCACCTCCGCCCTGAGCTCAGATATGTGCTGCTGGAACTTTTCTTCCTGAGCCAGAGCCTGAGCAAACTCCTTCAGAGTGGCTTTGGGATTCAGGCTGCTCTGCACTTCCACCGTCAGCTCAATGCCTGCAGGACAAAGCAGAACAGGAAGACGTGTCAGACTGGGATTATGTGTTGATGCATTATAATGGAGAAAAAAAACAAAAAACAAAACCATAAAGTCATTACAGGACCATACTGGTGATTTTGCACATTTGAGCCCAATAAATATAAACCACATACATGTTATGTTACTGCTGCTGACCATTTTCCAAAACAGGAAAACTGGAGCTGCAAATTTTATTATTATTTTTCCTACCTTCCAGTCAGCCATTAAAATCAACTTGTAGAGAGTTTGAAACATGCTTAAGTAATCCATTACAGCGAATCACACACCGTTATTATTTTTTGTCAAATTTACTTAATTTAACTGGAAAATGTATTTCTCCATCAGGGAATATAGTCCAGGAGAAGACGGCTTTTACTAATAAATTAAAACGACTGTGCTTTGTACAATCGTGTATAGGTGTTAGCAGACAAAATATTGAGTTTTAAGGTGGGTGTATCATCTAAACATTAAAGTTTTGAAAGATTATGGAATTTGGCAAAATAACACAAAAACTAAATACAATTTTATGTTTTGGACAATGATTGGCAGTAACATTATGTGTATGCGGGTTTAGCTGTGTGACTGCAGTATGTCTGTACAAAAACATCAGACCATCCAAACCAAGCGAAAAACAGGAAGGACAAAAAAAAAAAAAANAAAAAAAAAAAAAGAAAAAGCCATCCCCGTTACTGTTACACTAAAGCATCAAACCAACAAGCTCAGCTCTGTCCATCTTGCTTGCATCGTTCTATATTCGGTTGCACACGGTGGTCATCTTTGTTTGTTGAGGCTCCATTTGTTCATTAAAATTAAAGTTTACCTCTGTGAATGAACTCTGCCACCTTCCGGAAGTCGTCCTCCATCAGGCCTCTGGAGGTCAGAGCTGGAGAGCCGAACCTCAGACCACTGGGACGAAGAGCACTCTTATCACCTACGCAAACAGACATGTTAAAAATTAGTGGGAGGAGCGCTCTAAGTGGAAAAGATTGACAGACGCCACACACCGTGGCTACATTTTAGACTAAATGTTAACAGTTACAAGAGAATCGTGATGAAATCTTTGGTCGTCAATCCAAAACGGCGGTCCTGTGGCCCGCAATTTACAGGAGGCACGAAACTCGACTGCCAGAATACGTGTGCCAATGCTGCATTCGCCCGTTTAAGTGAGCTTTGTGAATGGAAATGATCAGCTAAAAGGCAAATAAAATATTTTTTCTTGCGTGAAACTGAAATAAAAAGGTCAGAATATATTGCCAAGTTAACTATCCACTTTGTTTAACAACTGTTTGCAATTGATACGTAAGTGTAAATAATTTCATAATATTACTTCTCTGCACAAATGTTTAATACCCACTGTGATTAATATCATTATAAAACATCACAACCAAACAGTCCTGTAAACTAACTTTATTTTAGTCAGCATTTATTACTAAGTTTAAT
Source organism: Lucifuga dentata (assembly GCA_014773175.1). Lineage (NCBI taxonomy): Eukaryota > Metazoa > Chordata > Actinopteri > Ophidiiformes > Bythitidae > Lucifuga > Lucifuga dentata. The sequence goes on from VXCM01005012.1 coordinate 71,374, forward strand.
TAATTTTACAGTATTTATTGGTGTTTATGCTTTTTTTTAAATTACATTTGGCTGGAACAGTTTGACGTTGGAAGTTGGAACTTACAACTGGGAAAATTTTGACTTCCGAGGTCTGTGAACGCAGCATAAGATAACCTGTCTCGTATGTCAATGTAAACATTACCTGGACAGGTGTTCTTGTTGCAGGCAATGGCGCAGGCTTCCAGAACCTTCTCAGCTCGTCCTCCATCGCTTCCTTTGCTGCGCAGGTCCAGCAGGATCAGATGGTTGTCAGAGCCGCCTGAAGAATAAGAAGAGACGGTGTGTTTGCAGACCAGAACGTAAATGATGCACAGCAAGTGAAGATACAAGCTGGTCCAGTTCTCACAATTATGAAATTAAAATATTATTATAAGAATAATAATGTAGTAGTGCTTGTATACTAGTAGTTTTTTCACATTTATCCATTTCAGCTAAAATGGACAGGCTGAGCCCAGTTTGCTGTGAAATATACAAATTAAAGCTCATTACATTGAAAGCTTGAGAAATTAGATTTTGATAGATTTCTGCATTTTTACTGCTTTATGACTCAGTTTACTCAAAAAAAAAAAAAAGTTTCACAAAAGAAGTCCAATAAAAAGTGAAACCACGTTGCAACCAAGCAGCTGCCAATCCATGTCGATCTGCATTTTTATTGGCTGCAGTGCGTTTATACTACTGAGCACATTAAAATTCACGTCAAAATAAAACTGCTTCCTGTTTATCTTCTATCTAAAACAACTGCAAAACAATCTGGTCACAAAGATCTCATAATTATAAGATTTCATCATAATTACAATCATAATTCTGCAATGTAACAGTTGTAATTGTGAGAAAATATCTTTGGTGAATGCTGTGTGCTTTTGTAGAAAATGACAACCGACACTGATGATCCATTTCAGGTAAACCGCTGTCGCCGTGACTCTTACCGGTGATGATCTTGTAGCCGTGGTCGATGAGGGCGTTGGCCAAGGCTTTGCAGTTAGCGAGAACTTGCTGCTGGTATGTTTTGAACTCAGGCGTCATGGCTTGTTTCAGGGCTACAGCCACGCCTGAGGACGCACACGGCAGGTTCACAATGTTATCCACACCAGACAGCTGCTGTGATTAAAGATAACAGAGGCTTTTGTTTGTACCTGCAATGGCGTGGTTGTGCGGTCCGCCCTGCAGCCCAGGAAACACGGCCTGATTGATCAGAGATTCCAGGTTATACAGAATCTCCTTCCCCTTGGCGTCCACGCTCCGCACACCTGAACGGGGGACAGCAGGGAAGCACAAACTCAGTGAAATCAGATACAAATATAGCCGCATTACCAAGGTCCAAGCATGTGCGACAATTTGACAAACGAACAACATGGGCGTGGCCTACATGCACTGATCCATCTCAAGCCAAGGAATACAAAGAAAAAAGAATTTTGATTCTAAAATGTATGGTTCAGAAGTTATTCACAAAATTTGACTGTGGTTAATACAGCGCCCCCATCAGGTTGATTGATGATTTATTTTTTGCACAAGTAGTGTGCAGATATTCATCAAGTTTGGTGACAATAGACCAATCATTTATGATATATTGCACTTTTCATGAAATTGATGACAAAGGCTCTGCATTACTTTGAAACACGGGTGGCGAGCAGCTCGTTTCGCCATTTTGCATATAAGCATGAAGTTTTTCATTTCCACCTTTCCTGTAGAAGATGAGTCCAGCGCGGCAGCCTCGCAGAGTCTTATGGGTTGTCGTGGAAACGATGTCACAGTAGTCAAAGGGTGACGGGACGACTCCCGCAGCCACCAGTCCGCTGATGTGAGCCATGTCGGCCATCAGGTACGCGTTGTTCTCATCAGCGATCTTCTTCATGCGGGCGTAGTCGATGTTACGAGAGTAGCAGCTCATTCCTGCAGAGAAAAAGAGGCAGGAAGTAAGTGGGTTTTTTTTTTTTTTTTGGTTTAATGGACGTACAGATCCTCATCATTTCTAAAGGCACAAACATATTTTCAGTTAAAGAGTGAAAGTGTGTATGTGTGCGTGTGACCTGCGATGATGAGTTTGGGGTGGAACAGCCGTGCGTTCTCCTGCAGTCTGTTGTAGTCGATGTAACCGGTTTCTGGATTCACCTAAAAACAACAAACCAGTTCAGAACAAAATAAACTCAAAGAGCTACAGCAGACATGCAGGAATTCAGCGTAATGCCAAATGCTAAAATAACTGAACTGTGTTTGAGTCAAATCACTTCCAATGAAAATACCTTAAAGGACCATACCGTCCATTTTGCATGTTTGAGCCTAATATATTCAATTTTTATACATGTAACATTACTGACAATCATTTCCCAAAGCATACTACTGGAACGGTGAATTAAAAATGTTTTTCCTACCTTCCAGACCTCCATTGGTTTCAGTTCATTCTGGTACGCTATTAAAATCAACTTGTTGATACTTGAAATGTTCTTGGGATAGGTAATCCATTATCACCAACAAGATGCATACAGTATTCATGTGTTTTTGGAAGTTACATAATTTTAGCGTTTAAGCACAATAAAAAGCATAGAGTGATCTGAACGGTGAAATGATCGCTGCAAACTCGTAACAACTGTATTATGGCCACTCTACTGACGCCATATTCTGGATGTTGGATTGTGGTTAGCCGTAGCCTGCGCTGTGTGAAGTTAGGAGGAAAAGTATGAAAATGCAGTTTTTCCAAATCATAAGAGCTGTAAAAATTTTCACATCCAGGAACAACACACTTCATGGTTTTAGCATGATCTTCCAACTTTGTGTTTCAGAGATACAATGCTGTGGCGTACTTCACAGAGCAGACTGTCTGATCAGAGTCATTTGTAGGCGGGGCATCTGTCCTGCTGACTGATCCACCGCAGAACTACACAGAAAAAATGTATGCCTCCACCAGGGAATATAGTCCCAAAAGAAGACCTGCATTTATGGAAAAACTGAAACAACCATGACTTCATAAGGCTGTGTAACTATTAGCAGGAGAAACATGGATTTTTAAGGTGGGTGTATCACTTGAATATTTGATTTTGAAAGATTAAGAGATTTTGCAAAATATCAGGAAAGCTGAAATACTGTTTTATCCTTTGGGAAATTATCACTAATCTTATGTGTATGAAAACTGAATACATTCGGCTCAAATATGCAAAATGGCTGGTATGGTCCTTTAAGGCAAACTTTCGGGCTAAATTAAGCCCTACTTTGCCTGGAACTATCTGGACAAGGAACTACAGGGTTCCTTGTTCTTATTTGCGCCGTATTTCAAGTGACATCTGCACTGCTGCAGCATCCTCACATCAAACACACAGATAACCTCCTCATTTTGAGGACGATGCCATTATTTTATGTCTCCAATAAAAAAACAAAAAGGACATTGCTGATTCACTCATACAACACTCTGGTCAGTGTCCAGAATAGAATCCACTATGATACACATACATACTGCTCCGTCTGTTGGAGCTGCTTCGATTTGTGTGATCATTGTTAGTTTTATTGTAGTTTTTTCTCAGCATTTTCATTATGAGTAATTCATAATGAAAGGCAAATATAGCGAGTAATTATAGCTGGTAAAATATAGCGAGATTTTTTTTGCTTTATACAAAACCAAGCTGAAAAACCATTTGTCTGGTTTTGAGCATGTGCTTGTTTGGCACCTTATAAGGCATGGACTCAAAGAAGATGGACGTGGCTGAAATCTTCTTCTTCTCGGTCATGAAGCCGTGTGTCAGGTGACCTCCATCAGGAAGGTCGAGTCCCATGATCCTGCCGTGAGGCTCCACAACGGCCGTATAGACCGCAAAGTTAGCAGGAGAACCTGAGTGGAGACAAAAGCACGATGAGTCAGAGAAAGAGAACAAGGAAGGATTGACAAGATGAGAAGCAAGATGAGAGGAAATGCAAAACGGAAGAAGATGAGTTTCTCATCAAGGTTTGGTTACAAGTGTTGGAGCAAGCTGGAGTTTTGAAAAGAGGGAAACTGAGACAAACACCTCAAAACTTTACAACTACAAAGAGCAACAGTCAAGTGCGCTGTAAACTAATGAATCAGAAGATCGTATCGTGAAATAAGACTGAGCTTTTGGATCCAGGAAAAGGGAAAGTGGGTCAGTGCAGCAATAAAGAAACGTGTCCGATTACACTGATATGACTGACTGGAGAATCCAAACGTTCATCGATGACCATTCCTCTTTTCAGTGCCACCACATGCACACAATACTTAGATTTTTGTCTGTACTGTGATTAAGGCAGATGTATTCAGTCATTCACCAAATGTATGTGACTCCTTGCCTACAAGATACAAGACAACTTTATTATCTCAGAAGAGAAATTCATGACGTTGTTGCTGCCAGTGGCAACGAACAATAAATAAATATACAANTTATCTCAGAAGAGAAATTCATGACGTTGTTGCTGCCAGTGGCAACGAACAATAAATAAATATACAAGACAACATATAAATACTCATTGTACAAACCAACCCAGTCTAAACTCCTAATATAAGTAACAGTACTGATATACAGCAACCGATCTTTCATATAAGATTATCTGCCCTTTAAGAAAATGCATGATTGAAAACAAATACAGATCACATGGTTAAAACACACACAACAGCAGCTTCCATATGGCACTATGTGTAACAAATGAATGGACTTAGGAATAAAACTAGATTTGGTTCTGGTTCTGGTTTTGGTTTGGTTCTGACAGTGGAGAATCTGGGAAAGGAAAGCAGCCAGATGGCAGCAGGTCAGAACACTTATTCAGTCGTGTCTCTGATAATGAGACCAGCTTCNAAAGCAGCCAGATGGCAGCAGGTCAGAACACTTATTCAGTCGTGTCTCTGATAATGAGACCAGCTTCATTAACTCTCATACAGTTCCATTAGACTTTTCTGCTTCTCCCACCTTTCCACAAACATTCACTGCTGTCAAAAACACCTCGACTCTTTACAGACAACCATCTGAACCAACAAATAAAAGCAAAAGTTAAAATAGATTCAATAAAATATCTACAAAATGCCAACAAAATGGTCCTATTGAAGTCTAATGATGAAGCTTCTGAAGGCATAGAGTCTTGATTGACATTTTTTATGAACTGCCTCTGTGTTTGCATCAGCTTATGAGAGGAAATACGGAAGTTTAAGAAATAAATGAGCAGAATTTTTACGTCTGTTATAAGCCTGCAGATCGTTTTTGTACTTGAGTGCATCGATTTGCATGTGTAATCTAACTCCAAGTACACCAACATTAAATTACAAAGATTTCCATCTGATTGTGATGTTTACATGAAACATGAAAGAAAAAAATCTAAATTTTAACATTGTTTTAACATGTGAACATACTGAATGTTGATGTTTGTTTGTGTCAAAGTTCCTCTCGTGAGGCAACATTGGTAACCGGCTCTACCTCTCAGTCAAGCTGAGTAAATTGTCCCTTCTTTGTTACCGTACGCCTGAAAAAAACAGACCAAACGTCCAGACTGAACGTTTGTTACTGGATCTAAATGTGATGTCAGCTAAATTTCAATGAACACATTTCCTGTGAGCCAAAGCTTAATTTGGAACTTCCTCAGAAGCTTGGATAAAGTCTGATCCACGCTGAACACCTTCTCTCTCATTTTATCTTTTTTCATCTCTTTATCTTCATCCTTGCATCAGTTACCAGAGTACGGCTGCACGTTCACGGCCCACTTCTCAGAGTCCAGACCGTAGGCCTCCAGCGCTCTCTTCTGACAAAGCCTCTCCAGTTCGTCAACATGCTCCGTGCCACCGTAGTACCTGAACACACACACAAACACACACACAGCTAAATGTTACAAAAGAGGAGATGGAGCAAAGTTGACTGAGGCGACGGGATTGGATAAAGGCTGGGATGCTGCTCGATCATAATCTGACTGTCCTGTAATGTCTGCTGTTCCTCCAAAACGTTCCTAATATTCCCCTCTTCACACAAGTTCAAAACTCTGTCTATGAGTGTGTGGTGTGTGTACCTCTGACCGGGATATCCTTCAGAGTATTTGTTGTTCATGCAGGAGCCCAGAGCCTCCAGAACAGCTCTGCTGGTGAAGTTCTCAGAGGCAATCAGCTCCAGACCAAACGTCTGCCTGTGCTTCTCTTTTTTAATGATAGAGAACACCTAAACACACACACACACACACACACACACACACACACACACACACACACACACACACACACACACGTCTTAAGTGCTTAAGCATAAGTGCTCCCAAACTCACATCATCAGTTTCATTTCACCCCACTGATTTCCTTGCTTAGCAACACATCACGCTGATTGGCTGTTTGAAAAGTGGGCAGTTCTCTACCTGCAGCAGGTGTCTCTGCTTTTCAGAGACACCTGTGACACCTGTGACACTTTTCAGGTGTGTTCACATCAGGTGAACATACAATGGTTTATTAGAGCCATATAAGGCGAAAAAAAAATTAGGGCATTATTTCGAGTTTTAAAAGTGGCAAATTTGCGAGTTTTAAAACTTGAAAATTTGCCAGTTTTAAAAGTCAGTATGCTGATGATAATTTGATGATTTTGCGCTAAAAGCGGAAGTATTTCTTTATTGCTAAATATGATGGAAAAGTATAATTTAATCAGATCATATGCAGGCATAGTCACAACATGAGACGGTTATTTCCAATTCCCCCATAGTATTTTTCTGAGTTTTAAAAACTCGCAAATTTAATAAGGTATAGTATAATAAAGTCATTACTGCAGGCATAGTCACAACGTGAGGCGGTTCTGATTCCCCCTTATTATTTTTCTGAGTTTAAAAACTCACAAATTAGCGAGTTTGAAAACTCTCTCTCTCTCTCTCTCTCTCTCTCAGCTTTTACAAGAGAGCTGACTGCACATTAGAGCAGACAACAGAAATATTCAAAATATTCAAAACCCTCGGCTCCAAATTGCAGATTTGCTTGGAATGTCAGCTGACCAGGCAAAGAGGTCAACAGTCTAAAGATGAGTTCAACCGGCCGATCTGTCAGAGATTCAACTCGTCTCTGAGATGATGAGCTCATTGCCACAGAGTACTGATTGATTGATTGATACGTACTGTGATTGCTGGGCTAAGATGTGACAAACACCAGCCACAGAAAAACCAACAGCTCCATCTAACTTTGAAAAACACCAATCCAGGAGCCAGAACCACCCATTGCACACACAGGTGGGACCACAATAAGCCTGTTTAAAGAACCATACCACCCATTTCCATGTTTGAGCCTAATATATTCAATTTTCATACACATAAGTTTACTGACAATCATGTCCCAGAGGGTAAAACCGTATTTCAGTTTTCCTGATATTTTGCAAAATCTCTTAATCTTTCAAAATCAAATATTCAAGTGATACACCCACCTTAAAAATCCATGTTTCTCCTGCTAATAGTTACACAGCCTTATGAAGTCACGGTCCTTTAAATTTTTCCATAAACACAGGTCTTCTTTTGGGACTATATTCCCCAGTGGAGACATACATTCACTCCACGCTTTTTATTGAGCTTAAAAGGTAAAATTACATAACTTCTAAAAAAACCTGAATACACGTCTTATTGGTGATGATGGATTACCTATCCCAAGAACGTTTACAGTATCAACAAGTTGATTTTAATAGCAGAATGAACTGAAACCAATGGAGGTCTGGAAGGTAGGAAAAACATTTTTAATTCACCGTTCCAGTAATAGGCTTTTGGAAATGATTATCAGTAGCATTATGTGTATGACAATTGAATATATTAGACGCAAACATGCACAATCGTCGGTATGGTCCTTTAATGAATCTACTTGTGTCATCACTGGTTACTTTATAATCCTGTTGATTTATTTGTTATGGGTTAAATAATTGCGTGACAGTACTGTGTTGCAAACTGCTGTATCATACTCATGTTATCTGGTCGATGACAGCAGACGGATGGTGTCTCCGTCAGCGAAACCTAAACCATTCAATGTTTAAAACAAACAACACAACTCTATAACAACACAAACCTCTGAGTCGCTGATGGCCAGAGGCTCCAACATCATCCGGTTGTGCGATTCCCACGTTTCTTTGCTCACATTGTGGCCGTTTGTCAAAGACATGTTGGTTCTCTCTGTTTACACAAATTGGAGATCTGAAAGAAAAGATGATCAGTTAGACGCTTTCCGTTCGGAGATGATAACACACAATCTGCAGATGTAAATCCATCGTATTTAATGCCATACAGAATGACTTCTGTAACTAAAATTCTTGGAGATTATGTAAATAAGACACTGCCTGAATCTTCCCAATTCTGTTTGCTGGACGGCAGGTCCTTTTTACCTCCTGATACATCAAAAATTGGACTTTAGACTTCTACTTGCAGGATTTATTTGTTCAAGGATTATTTTGAGATATTGGAAATCTCAAATCAAGCCTGAATATACAGAGTGGATAAAATTAATGAAGAAATGCTTCTTTTGAGGCCCTGATTGCAAGGATTAATGATTCACGTAAGAGATTCCATGAAATATGGGCTAAATTTCTGTTTAATGTAAAAGACGTAGCGTAATTTGTTTTTTTTTTTG